>JACSYO010001924.1:3620000-3635000 GCA_016806645.1 Ophiodon elongatus | reverse complement strand
ATAAACCCCCTCCTATACCGAAAGTAAATTATTAGTCAATTTAACCCAATAATATTATCCTAGCATTCTTTGCGTGAACACATTAGAAATCTGTCCTATCTTACGGTGTTTTATTGTATTAGTTTGTATCTTGTTTGTTTTTTTTGTCTGTATTTTCTTGTTGAATTCTAAGTTTTTTCGGTTTAATGTACGTACTTATTGTTGAGTTTGTGTTTTGAACTCTCTCTTGCGTATTTATTGTTGAGTTTAATGTATTTTAAAGGCATGATGGGCAGTGCAAATTAGCTTAGGATTTAAATGCTGTGGTGTGTTGCATTGTTTTATCTGACATACTTGTCCCTAAGCAAATAAACAAATATAATTATAGATAATGTATGTACACTGAGAGCTACTGAAAAAAAAAACATTGAAATTCCTGTTTATACGTATATATAAGTATATCGGGCCAATAAAGTTGAATGCAGCTGAGGGTACTGTGTTGTGCAGCCACTATAACATATTTGTGTTTTTCTATAGGTTACACTTCACTACCCTCTAGTGGCTTATGAAAGTATAGATTTGTCAGATGCCAGTGAAGTGGTAGAAAGAACATTTGCTAAACTAATGAACTGAAAAGTACAGTTTTTAAGTACTTTAAATTTTGTGCTTTTTTAAACTCGAATACATTTCAGAGGGAAATATTGTACTTTTTAATCCACCACTGCATTTATTCAACAGCATGTAGCTCTGCATAACTAAGGACCAGTTTGTACACATTTTAACACAATAGGAAAAGCATAAATAAATAATAAAAGTAAAAATGGCTAAATTCCATTTAACTGCTTGAGTTTACGGGTCCTGGTTATTGTGAATGCTGGCCCAATGGGACAGAACCATCATTAATGTTAGCAGTAACACCTGTGCTTTTCCTGCTATGACAAGTCAAAATACCTGCTGTGAAAAACGCCTGTGTTATAGATTTAACTACCACAACTAAACATACACAAAAATGCACCAGTAAGACAAATTCAATAATTTGATATAATAATATCCCTCTGAAAGGGACACTTCTACACAATAAGTACTTTTACTTTTGATACATTAAGTACTTTTGTACCATTACTTGAGTAAAATGTTGCATGCAGGACTTCTACAGAGTATTTATTTTCCTTTGTTGTATTGATACTTCAAAGAAAAAAAATTAGAAGAGAAGAAAATACATAAAAGCTTTTAGCGTAGAAGAATAAGAATAAGACGGAGTGAGTGAGAACTACGTAAAAAATAAAAGTGTTAATATACGACATATTCTTCAAAATGTCATAATATTAGTAAAAATATAGTAAACTACTCTTATTATTACTATTATTATTATTACTATTATTATTATTATAAATACTTTGGTGACCACACTGAAATTTGTTTTCATGAAAACAAGAGAGACCGCAGTCGAAGCCTCCTTGGACTAAACAGAATTGATGGTGCTGCTATTGGCATCTGGACAAGTTCCACAAACTCCTCACAAGCTTGCCAGTGACTCCAGAAATAGGTGAAGAAGGTAGAATATACAGTGAGAAGGCTGCACTGCAGTGTCTGCAGAGGAACTAGGGCTCTCCTCCAATGCAAATATCTGCACTTGACTTGCTGGGCTACTGTAGCCATAGACAATATTGCACAGAGAAATTCCATAATAGAAATAGACCAGAATAAAACCAGTTTAGAAGTAGGCAGGTAATTAATCTTAACTGAGGCAGACAATGCATTCAGTGGGGGACATTATAGTACAATCTCACTTCTGTGAGACAATTATGTGGCTATACAGAAAGGTGTAGAGGCTTCAGGGTAAAGATAACAGTGTACAAAGACAGAAGAGCCCTATGCCTTTGCCGCTGTATGAACCCAAGGACACGCTGCCAAATCAGATGATATCCTTTGGGTGCAGGTCTGGGGCAGGGGAGGACAGGGAGATGTGGGAGGACAGGGAGATGTGGGATGACAGGGGGATGTGGGAGGGCAGGAAGAGGAGGAGGAGGAGGGATGAAGAGATCAGAGGAGCGAGGGAAGGGACGACGGTGATAGGAGTCAGCACAGGACCGATTGAGGTCGGGAGGCCAAAAAGAGGACTCGAAAGGAAGGAGAGTGGATGAAAAAAGAGGGGGAGAATCATAAATATTTAAGGGGCTGCATAAGTTAATTTAAGTAAAAGCTGTTTGGACTTTTGGCAAAAGAGCCATACGATGCATCGGCCCAATGCAACGACGCAACCCTCACACAACAACACATGTTCATCTCTCTCTGAATCTGTAGAGGACTATAGGTTATTTTCTGATCAATGCAGTGCATTTTTTTTTTCCATCAGAGGTGTCCTCATCGATTTGCTGTGAACCGACGCCAGCCAGGAACGGCAACGGGGCCTCGGTCATGAGACAGGAAGTATCTGAATTCAGAACAACTTGTCATTCATGTAGGACACACATTTATCTCACTGCAATCGCAGTATGTCGAGAAAGAGAGAACAATAAGGACACTCTGACGTCCGGCTCCCATATTTGTGATTTGGATCCACAGGCAGACTCGTGATGCCGAACGTCATTTGGCCTTGAGGCTTCTATTTCAGCCCAAAGGATAGAAACATTTTATACGAGCAGCACAGTCTTTTTATACCATCGAAGGAAATTCTAGCTGTTATCATAAAGTCCCATCAGAATGCTGACGGTGAGCTTTCCAAGACACTGATCAATGGGCCAGTTAGGTGACACCACTCAGTGACTTGCTGTCAGTTTTTTTCCTGCATATGTTGAGACTCCGTGGTCAGAGTGTGACTGTGGCATTCTTTGATAAGCAGCTGATTGACACTATTAAGCTGTGTGAAGTGGACACTGAGTGGGATTTCAGGTAACTCCACCACTGCAAAGTCCCGATGTTTTATTTGACCCAAAACACCAGAGAGGAAAAGCACGCAGCATGGCACCATCAACCTCTCACTATTCTGTGCAAAGGTTGTTGTTGTTCTTTCGTTTCAATTGAAGGTTTAAAAAAAAAAAAAAGTATTGCAAAATCAGAGGGGCACTTAAACAAACACGAGAGCGGCGCACTCTCATGCACACACTGTACCTTTGTCGACACCTCTGCCCCGGCAGCTCACAACCGAGTTGATTCCACAATACGAGCCGCTTCCTCAGGAGTGCTATCAGCACAAACCCATTACAATGGAAGAGTCAGCTCATTGAGAATGCACAGTGCAGTGTTTGTATATGCTGGACACAATGTCTGTCGGAAATCTACTGCAGTATAATCAAATACCAGGCACAATAAAGCGTCAGATGCTCAGGACAGAAATATTGATTTGTGATTCATTCATTAAATATTGATGTCTCACAGCAAAATATCATCTGTCTTTGCAGAATGGTAAAGCAACAAACATGGTAAGATGTGGGCAGCAGGTGTGTGAGGACAGAGCGCACCACTGTAGGCTGGGGTTGGAAACTGTTTATTGTTAATTCAGAAGTAAGCAAGCGTACTCTCTCTGGCCTTACTCTGGCATGTCCTTAAGTATTACAGATATTTTCCATGAAATAACCTTGCCACCATTGATAAAAATGGCATTAGCTGTTCTATTTTGAGAGGTATAAGTTTGCCAATTTTGTCTCAAAATCCTGGTTTCTCTATTATTATAAAGTGCATGTTTTATGAGTGACTTGTGTGGCTATACTTTTGTTGTAGATGTGAAGGTCTGGAAATCCAAAATGTATATGCAGCATTCTCGATCTGGATTTTTATGAATGTGCGGTGTCTTGAAAGGCCATGCAGGCTGGGCTCGTCATGCACTGCACATTAATAAATATGATTAAATATATGTATATATAAACTGAAGATATTTTGAATAGGAAAAAAACCAGCATCGATCAGGGTTTACCTGCATGGAACACTTTGGTCAGCATAAATCATCAGTAAAAATTATAAGCCTGCTGGTTTGCCAAGAAATTAAAAAACTGGCAGTGTTTCAGCCATACCAATGACAGAATGAGCTCCTGACAAAAAAAAAAACCTGTACTGTACTCCTGCATCAGGACACAATGCACACTCTGCATCCGCTCTCCCCTGCAAACACACACACACACACACGCGCGCACACACACACACACACACACACACACACACACACACACACACACACACACACACACACACACGCACGCACACACAGTCCCAACCCTCCCTCGTTCTTTACCTGAGCCCTCAGTCCACCTTACTCAGAAACTCTTGCAAACACGAAGGGGTAAGCACGAGCTCACCGAACAGCTCACCGCATCCGGCGTCGCTTTCGTGCGTCTCAGCGGGGTCCCAGAAAAGGGAGCTCACGTTGTAATCTATTACACTTGAAACAAGCAACTTGGCTCCCTCCCTGCTCTCTGCTGTCCCAAGTGAAGAAGCGAGCGCGCACCACCTACCCTACCGAGCGCGATCCTCCAGCCTACGTCGGCAATATAATCAACTTCTGCACCGCAAGGGGACATGGGTGATAAAAACGCCGGTAAGGAACTTCCACGTGCTTGTATGTGAATAAGTTATGAGCTCGGTATCGCTGCTTATTGGTTTGTGTGCTGCGGCGCGATGCTGATGATGCTGATGCTGCTGATGCTGCTGATGCTGCTGATGCTGCTGCGCCCCGGCTTCATGGCTCAGTATACCTCCTCCACTATAGTTTGTTCTCTCCGTTAAGCAAACCTTACTGGCACAAGAGTTATCAGCACTATTAGATCAGGCCACAATGTATAGGCCTATTGAAAAAATAAACATTTCAAATGCTTATGACATGCAACTTATGCATATATCAGGCCTGCATTACAGTGTTTTCACCCCCCAGTGTTGCGCATGGTAAACGGCTTTAGTCTCCCTGCTGGAGCTTTCGTATACTCCATCCGTGCTGTCAGCTGATTTAGACAAGAACTGCTGACTCCACTTTTTTTTTTTTTTTTTTCTCTGGGAGGTGAATGCTGCTGCTCCCCGTGCAGTGGCGGTGTGGCCTCAACGATCAGCATAAGTGTTGTTGACAAAGCTGTTCAACTCTGCCATCAATGGGCTATAGAGAGGCTATTAAATATGTGACTAATGTGTAGTTGTGTAGGCAGTAAGCACAAATCAGGTGCATTCCCTTCTTAAAATATATATTTGGACAAGGGACAGAGTGCCCTTCTTTAAGTAAGGTAACCTTCTCGCTCATGGTCACCCTGATCTCTTTTACCCAGCTTAAAGTAAAAGCTAAAATGCTGGGGGGTGTGGGGGGGGTGGGGGGGGGGGGCTGCACCTACATCCTAGGCTGTAAACCTGACCCACCCTTCTTATACAAACTTTGGTGTCCACAGAGTTTATGGCCTTGTTCATTGATTCCACACAGGGAAAATGAAGTGTTCGCTCCCACAAATGCTTTATGCTTTACTGTCATGCATAATGTCCTCTGTTCATGTGTTGTTGTTGTTGACGCTTCCCACCAGATCACAGTGTTTGCATCCTTGTATTGTATACCTGGAGAGACTTTAGATTTAAGTTATCTTACTTAGTCTGTCTTTAGTCTGTCTTTTCGTCCATTCAATACATACTTTTTTTCATGCCTCATGTGCACTTAAACCTTGGAAACATTAAACATATAAATAACTCCAGGACAGTTATGATAATACAAAATCAGGTGAATCGGGGCGGATATCCACAATAAAAAAAGCCAGTACATCAGTCTGACCTCATGTCTTTCTTTCGACCAACAGTTTGTGCTCTCCGTTTGTGTCTCGGTGGCTCTCGTATGGTGACAGAAAGGATAATATATTGACTTATTCATTTCATGTTTCCTGTTTTATTTATCCTGCTTTTTTTCATCAGTTAGCGGTGTGGCGGTCTCTTCAGCCACATAAATGTGCTCTTGGAACATCAGTTTGTTTGTGTGTTCGTGTTACTGCAGCAGTATGTTTTCATACGTTTTGTCGGCGGTGACCTGTTTGACGTGGCCAAACTGGTTCAGTGGTCTGATCCAATGTCAGGACTGGCAACTGGCAAAACGGGCAGCTGTGTAGCAATTTGGTGAATTCTAATCATGCTTTTGGAATATGAAATGATCCACCATTAGAGCATCAACTGACAACTGACTAATACGGGCCTGAATGTGAGTGCTGTTTTAGTACCTGATCTTGGGGCCTCGTCTGGGAAGAGCTCCCCTGCGGCAAAAGCTTGTTTTAATGACAGTCCTCCTCATGCTGTATCACAGAAGACTGGATAAAGCGAATGTCTTCCAGTGCTTCTGTGGTCTGTTGTATGCAACATCCTTCGTGTACCCAGGTGTCTTTCATGTGCACTCCACTTCACAAGTACACACAGTGCTGCCGATTCATTTCTACCCCTTTCCTCACTCTCCTCATCTTTTAAATCCCCTCTTTCTTCGTCTTGCACATGACAGCAACCTCTTTACCTCTCATTTCTCATTCTCCACATATTTGCAGTCTTGGCTATCGCACAATTCAAAGATTCTTCTTCCTTCCTAGAGAGCCGCTCTTTGTCTTTGCCTTACTCTCTCCTTCAGTAATACGCAGGGCTACACAGCAGCTCCACTTAAAAAAAACAGAACAGAACAATACAAATCCTCTTTTTTTTCCCCCATATATGAGAAGTGAAAAAGCGAGATGCATTTTCAACACTGTGATGCTGATATACGTTATCTGTGACAAGTGTCGCGTTGCTGTGTTGCTGTACTCAGATTGAGCCACTAACCTCAAGTTTGCACGCTCTTCATTTTTGCAAGAGATTTTTGGCAGCTTTACCTAATGCAACTATTAACAGTTTTGTCAATTTCAGCAACGTAGGCGTTGCTTTAGCTTTGCAGAATATGAGAATGCTTTCGGACATTTCAGCAAATGTTAGTTACCATCAGCAGTGACTCAGTGCTGTTGTACAACACAGTGTATGTTTATGTTACTCGCTTCTGCAGAATCAAAGTTCTTCTTCTTCTTCTCTGCATAGGCTGTTGTAGCTGAGCATTCAAACCAACATTTATAGCATTAAGTGCAACAGATGCCAGTACGTTTTAATACTTTACAGAAGTTAGGATGTTTTTCAGCACTTTAAAAAGGATGTTTTTTTGCTCCAACCAAATATATCCTTTATTTAACCAGAAAGGTCTCATTGATATACAATATCTCTTCTGCCAGGGATAAACTTGTAACTTACTTCTGAACATTTTCAAATACGCTGGCGATGTTTTGTTTCTTCGATTTTCTAATGTATTTTGTTCAAATCTGAGTCATTTTGTCTGTCACAACTTATTTTTAAAGTTTCAACAATCATGTTTGCGACTTTTGTTAAATATATTAGAGCAATGCAATGCAGCTGTCGTGATTGCAGTCACACAATAACGTCATTTTGACCAAAACAGACACAGACATGTCAATAACACTCACATGGTACTTTAAATAATTTAATAGTGAACAGTAAACAATAAAATACTTGTCATATTGTTGACCTAAATACTTGATGTCCAAATATTTTGGATTACATGACTCTTTATACATCAGGTTTTAAATGAGTAAGTGGCTTTTTCATGCGTTTTGTAGTGATCAGTTTTACTGTGGGCAGCGCTGCTGTAAACACTTACAAACAACTGAGTCAGCCTCACAGTAATTTAACACTCACACTAGTTTTAACAGGTAGTTGTCAATATGCTGTATTTCAAATTTATTTTTCTATTTATTGTTAAAAAAAAGTGTTGGACAAGCTCACTGTTTCTGCTTGTTTAAATACTTCATTGAAGCGATATTAAACTGAGTGACACATTTAATCTAAAATGCAGTTTTAATGGTGAAACCTTATAAAAATTCAAATGGGAAAGTGTAGATGTGTTGTGCATTGTTTTAAATACATACTTCTGTGCAATAATGTTTAATCAATGCTTGGCTGCACAGCATTCATTTGTAATGATACAGCATTTGTTTGGTTGACTAGTTTCAGTTTAAATATTCTTGAAATAGTTTTGCTTCCCACTGCAGAAACAAACAACCAACCTTGTTGTTGAGAAATAATACATTAAACTAAAATCACAACTTTTGTCTTTCAAACGAAATTATCTGGAAGAACGGGAACATCTAAACCTCAATTTGGAGATACTTTTCGAAATTGGACGTGTTTTTCTTCATCAGCATAATCACAAGGCATTTCCACACGATACATTTCGACTGCAGTACCATTCTAAGCTGGTATCTCTTTACAAGGTGAACATTTTAACCTTGCTTCTGTTGACAGACAGTATACAGGAAGGTGAAATGAGAGCTGGCTTGTCCCGCATCTTTCCACAGTGTCATCACAGGCGGATCTGAGTTCGCTCAAATACATACAGGACATGTCTTTTTTTGGACAAGGTAACGTTACGAAACATGCTGAGTGAATGAAGGCGGGTCAAATCAACGAGGCGTCACATGGTCTGAAGCCAAGAGAAATGTGTGATTGGAGGAAGGGGACTTTGTACTTCCAAGGATGTATTTTCTACTGGGGATGGGAGAGGGGGGAGGGGAAGGGGTGATGTCCACCTCACTTTTATGGTTCCAGGTTGATTCTCTTACTAAATTCTCTCTGAACATTGTCCTCCTATACTGCTCAGCCACCAAAAGTGGCAATTTGAGCACCACAAGCCGAGTGCATTATATATTCCCTTTTTATTGGACAGAAGGCAGAGATTTCTGCAGCCAATATCTCCAAAACTAGGTGTCTCACACAAAAACAATCTGGATTGATAAATAACACTACAAGTATGAGGAAAAATGTGTAATTTCGATTTTGGGGTGAACCGTCCCTTTAAGCCCTTCTTTATGTGTATAGTTGTGTTTCTCTGTCTTTTTCCTGTTAGTGTGAAGGATTTTTAAAGAAACTAGGCAACATAAACAGAGAATTATCATATATATATATATATATATATATATATATATATATATGTATATATATATATATATATATACACAAAAACACGCTGTACATAAATGCTGTAAAGTGAAATTATTGTGCATGCCAGATTAAAAACAGTAAACGGTTTTCTTTTTATTGCTATAGGACGGCCAGTTCATGTCCAAATTTAAGTAAAACACAGTATGTTTTGGTCCTGAATTTGAATTTAGCTATATTTTATGCAGTTTAGTTCCTCCCTGTGCCCTCTGTGCCACCACTTCATGGTCTTTCTCTCTCTTTATGGGGACTTGCTCTGCAGTGGGACAGTATAGTGGGAGAGAAATATACAGCACCAGCACCATATCTGTGACTCTTGGTCTGATGCCAGCTCCCTCTTTCCCTCCCTCCCTCCCTCCCTCCCTCCCTCCCTCCCTCTCTTCCTCCACCCATTCTCTCTTTACACCTCTTTGACCTTTCCTTATTTGCATGAATGCGGTTGTTGAAACATTTTGCTGACCTAAAATGTCCATTTATGTACATTGTATATATTATACATAGCGAGGGCATGTTCGGTGCCATATTGGCTATTTGTTGTCTTTGTGGTGCAAGGTTACATGAGCATAAAAAAACACAAGATATACTGTAAAAATACATTTAAATGCAGTCATGGGTTAAATGCATGCTGCAAAAGAGGTTATGCAGAACATCTTTGTTCACTACAAGAACAGCAATTTCTCACACAGCAAATCCAATCACTTGTGTTTTGTCTTTAGTGACTCTGAATACTTAAATACAATACTTATACAAGTGACTTTTTCTCCTCTCTTCGCTTCATGGTCAAATCTCCGTTTCTCTGCATGCTATTTTAATCTGAGTGCTTTATGTCATGGCACCCCCTAGAGTACACAGTCGCACATAGTTTTGCTTTCATGACAACTCATGACAACGTCAAATAAGGGGCCAAACTTGAAAGATTTTGTCTTCAGATCTTGATTAGTAAACAAAAAAATATCTTTAGAATACATTAAAAGGAAATCAGATGGAAGACGGCACACGGTTTATACATTTTGGAATCACACGTTTCACTTATATCTCCATGCATTGTCGTAAGTTATAAGGGTATTATTTAGTTAAGCACTAACATTTTGTTTTTCTTTTTATGCTGCAACAATTCTTGTCTTATTGTTGATTCCATTCAGTCCTAAAAGTATTGAGCCATACATTATAAAACAGTTTTGTAAGAGCAACTGATGCTGTGAGATCAAACTCACTTCTTTCTTTCATATAATAAGTAAGAATGATCTCTCATTAAAGAAAGTGACGTTATTTTTTGTTTTAATTCTGTTTCGTTGTTTTTTGTACATGTTACTATCCTTATTTTTAATTATAAAGCAATGTTATCGAGAGAGTGCTTTCCTACTCAGAGGTGTCTGTAGTGTAATATTTGTAGCAGATACAACAGTGGTGGTGCTTCACAGTTGTATTTCCATTGTCATTGTACTTCCTATCCTACATTTTACTCCACTACTATTTATTAAATAGCTTTAATTACCCTAGAAAATAAGATTAAGATACTAAGAAAAATATGTTAAAAATGATGATGTATCATTGCAGATTATGACCCAACAATATATACAATAATTAAAATGACCTTCACCTTGACTAATACAACAATGAAATACGAGGCACATGTGTACATTGATTCATCAGTAATAAAAATAAAATTATTTTCTTTTGCTTATAATGTATATATATAGAAGCAACACGTACATTGCATACTTTTACTTCGCATTTTCCCTTTTAATGATAGTATTTCTACCACATGTTACTGCTACTTTTACTTATGTTGACTGTCAAAAAGTGAAAACTATTTATTTGCCTTGTTCCACAGGATAAGCTCCTGATCAACTTTATTTACTCATATCAGATGACTACTTTTAAGTCAGTGCACGCGCACTCAGGATAAGCTGAAATTCTAGATAAAGTTGATGTACATTGTATTTTATAATACCCTGATGGTGAACGCATAGCTGCCGCACTGGTCGGACACAGAGGTGAACACTGTGGGCATCTGGGCTTTCATAACGCAGAGACCGAACCGGAAACTTTCTGCCACTGTTAGTATCATCATCATGGCAAAGAGAGAAAACACCTTTGTCTTTAAAGCGGCGGGCTGCAGCTGACGTAGGCTCTGCGTTGCCCGCGTGTTCCCAAAGGATCTGGGGGTAAAAAAAAAACAAAAAAACTATTGGCTCTCGGGTTTCAACATATGTGCGGATCGTCGCTGGAACTGATCAGCTCCGCATTACCTCACTCGTGGCCGGCTGGCCACTTCACCCCTGCAGTTTAACTTTGGCTTGCATGCTCTCTCTCCATCACTCACTCTGCCTTGCCTCTCTCTCCTTTCCTGCTATTACGTCCGCTGCTGGTAAAGACGCGAAGACAGGAGGAGGAGGAGGAGGGATTGTACAATTAAGAGCACATTGTAACGTCCTTGCGTTGCCTTCGCGTGGCGGAAGAGGAGTGTGCCGCGAACGCGAATGACCGCCGGTGGACGAGAAGAGGATAGACAGAGAGAGAGAAAGAGAGAGTGAGAGAGAGAGATAGTGCTAGAGAGAGAGAGAGAGAGAGAGAGGGAGAGAGAGAGAGAGAGAGAGAGAGAGAGAGAGAGAGAGAGAGAGAGAGAGAGAGAGAGAGAGAGAGAGAGAGAGAGAGCGAGCGAGAGAGGGGGGAATCACTCAAGATGCCTCGTTTTAGCGTAATTTGTCCTGCAGACTGTGCCCTTCCGGCGTGTTGAGGGCTGCTGTGAGCCTGTAGCGAGAGGCTGGCCGGCTACGCGATGCTGCCTGACCCTGCTGTGTTGTCATAGCGTTGTCCGATTGTTTGGATTGAGGAAAGGCTCCCACCAACCCAAATCAATGAGGATTCTGAGGCCATTCCTTCAGAAAGGAGCGCATATGCTGCAGTGTTTCTGTGGACAACGATCGAAGTCGACCACTATCACCAACGGTGAGAGACAAACGTATAGCCACCATAGCTTTTTGCAGCTACCTTTCGCTTTGCATGCTTTCTCTCTTGAGTGATGAAAAAAAGAGGGGGGAGATTTAGAGAGAGGGGAGGGAGGGGGAAGGGGAGAGTGGGGGGTGAGCGGTTTCATTGGCCGCTCGAGTGTATGAGTTACATCTTTCGAGTCTGCAGTGTGGAGAGAGCCTCTCCTTGTGCTCCTCGCCTCTGTCCCGGGTTGTTGTGTGTGCGGGTGTATAGCAGCTGGCTCTCAGCATCCAGCCAGCCGCACTCCTCCAGAGAGAGAGAGAGAGAGAGAGAGAGAGAGAGAGAGAGAGAGAGGGGTGGAGGGGGGGCTCCGGATACTTTACCAGACCGAGCTCTATTTGCAGAACCAGCGTGTTCCAGTGCTGCATCCGAAGCGGGCCAACAAATGGACAATGCAGGGATCAAGTCATTAAACTTCAGGGGCCTGGAGAGGCGGCTTTGTTTTTCGGGCCCCAAAACAAGCAGCACAGTTCAGCACCACGGATAGCGCCATGACAGAATCACTCCAGGTGCAGGGGGCTCCCAAACTTTTAATGTCAGAGTAGACATATTTATATCATCCACCCCACATTGATGACAATTTCTCCAAGGATTCCCATTTGACGAGACAGAGTTAAATGCGAAGTTAAAACTACCCAACTGCTTCTACTCTCAGGCTTTAACTACTTTAATGCGTGCTGAAAACCGGGTATATGGTTTCAGATGAGCTGCATTTACCCTAACCCCGGGAAATCATACAACAGAGAGTCCCAATAACACACACACACACACACACACACACACACACACACACACACACACACACACACACACACACACACACACACACACACACACACACACACACACACACACAACCACCACTCAACAGTCTTTGGCAAAATGCCTAATATGCCTGCCACGTCCTCTATTCATGTCTCCACAATTCACTGCAATGCTGCTGTTGCTCACTCATAACACAACTACACCTCCAAAGTCATAAAAAAACACAACATCCTACAGTATTTCCAAAGCGAGACAAAAGGCTGTTTTACTGGGAGACAAATGCAACACCTTCTCCCGCCTCCTCCCGTCACATGCGGTTTGCAGAACCAGTAGTTTCAGCTCCTCGGAGCAGCGCTCATATTCAGGGCAGACAATTAGAAACTCCATTAAGCACAGTTGATTCCTCTGAGGAAGTTGGACCAAAAGCAGCGCGCACACTGGGATCTGCTGGGCTCAGTTATGAAGCACCATCGGTCCTTATCCTGCATATCTGCTCACCGTTAGATGAACCTCATGACCTCAATCAAAAACTGTACGAGTCAGCTCGCATATGGATGCAAATGTAAAGCTTGTTTGACACGAAGCGGTGTCGGGGTGAGACTTTAAAGTTTCTTCTCTGTTTTTCAACTTGCCGATTCATCAACAAGTTTGATCTTTTTTCGATTTGATTCTCTGTGTAATTTTTTGACTTGTTGGGGTTCCTTTGCAAGAACTCCTAAAGAGGAGTTCCGCTGTGTCTCCGCTGCTCATCCAAAACTATAACACGTTTTTTTCCCCTTCTTCTTCAAAATAGAGCCACAATATGATGACGGCATGCTTCGTGGATTTGTAAAAACAGTGCTCGCAGAGGATTGAACTTGTGTGTCTGTTATACGTCCGTTAGTTATTCATCATTGACTCTGTGAGATAATCACTCATCAGACCTTAACCTCGGCTGGTAATCCGGTTGCATCACTCGCTGAAAGATCATGTCAAAGCAGGAAGAGAGGAAAAGGTTTCGCTCTCCAGGCGCTGTGCCAAAATCCCCTCCGAGGGATTTTAGGCGAAAAGATGTTTCTGAGCAGGCTTAAACGTTTGCACCTGCTTTCCTTTGTAGTGTCAAGTCTGCACCTGGCTTCTCTTGTGTTAACGTTAAGTACAGTAGTCGGGGTGTCTGGGCTGCGGGAGGCTTGTATGGTGGGTGGGATGGAAACAAAAACCTTCTCCTCACCAGTGGTAATACTTATTTCTTGTCCGTTTGTCAGTTGTAATGCGAATGCTCAGATCAGTAGAACACCGGGTGTCATTCACATTACTTTGGGAAGCTTTTTTTCATACGGAGCGACCACTTTATAAAAATAAATGAATGCTGATGTCTTTGTAGACTGATGTTTTAGTAGAATTAGATATTCTTGCATTTTTGTCAAGCACGATTTGTGTTAATGACTAATTTAATTTGTCGTAATAGTCTTAATTAGCGGTTGGTTGTCATCGCTCTGCTTGTCTTTGTCTGGTTTTGTGGCTTGATGCTCAGGAGCAACAGTAAGATTAGTTAGTGATATAGTTTTATTGGTATATATATATATATATATATATTTTAATTGATCTATAGGAATCTTTGCCTCAGATTTAACTGCACCAACTTTGGTTGTAAGTGAGAATCACTTAGTTTTTGGCACCGTATATACCTATCACCCTCTTACCACAGTATATACCTATCACCCTCTTACCACAGTATAGACCTATCACCCTCTTACCACAGTATATACCTATCACCCTCTTACAACAGTATATACCTATCACCCTCTTACCACAGTATATACCTATCACCCTCTTACCACAGTATATACCTATCACCCTCTTACCACAGTATAGACCTATCACCCTCTTACAACAGTATATACCTATCACCCTCTTACAACAGTATATACCTATCACCCTCTTACCACAGTATATACCTATCACCCTCTTACCACAGTATATACCTATCACCCTCTTACAACAGTATATACCTATCACCCTCTTACCACAGTATATACCTATCACCCTCTTACAACAGTATAGACCTATCACCCTCTTACCACCGTATAACCTATCACCCTCTTACCACAGTATATACCTATCACCCTCTTACAACAGTATATACCTATCACCCTCTTACCACAGTATAGACCTATCACCCTCTTACCACCGTATATACCTATCACCCTCTTACCACAGTATATACCTATCACCCTCTTACCACAGTATATACCTATCACCCTCTTACCACAGTATATACCTATCACCCTCTTACCACAGTATATACCTATC
>JACSYO010001924.1:3485000-3617500 GCA_016806645.1 Ophiodon elongatus | reverse complement strand
CTGCTTCAGATAGAACTGTTTATGCACACTGCATTCATTACAGTTTCACGTAACCTCCTCGTTGCCCCATTTGCAACTTTGAATTTTTAATTGTAATTCAACGTGACAATTGTGAGATCACCCGCCCCCTTTTAGATGTGCACATGCTCCCAAATGACTAAAAAGCCTGTGCTCGCGCGAACCCACTTACCCCTGCATAAACAACCATCCAGCATTTCTTCCCCTTTTTTTCTGTCTACATATTTTATATTCACACACATCTTTTCTTCCCAGAGATCATCGATCGTTCCCCTGTACAAACCTCCGAGAATTCCTAATACGAACCTCAATCACGTATGATTGCGTTAAAAGAGTTGGAGAGGGAGAGAGGGGGGTGAGAGAGAGAGCGAGAGGACGGGAGAGAGAGAGAGAGAGAGAGAGAGAGAGAGAGAGAGAGCGAGAGAGAGGAGCTGGCCGTGACAGTCCGCTCGCTGTCGGCGATGTAACACCGACAGCAATCGGGACGCACTGGACACAATCCGTTGCTCTGGCTACTTCGTTATTCGTGCGCTGCAACAAAAATCACTCCGACGTGTGTTCGCCTCAACTAATTGTTGCTTTTCAGACGACAATCCTTTCCATGCAGGCTTAAATTACATCTCTGCAGCATCCGTGCAGCGCATTTTTTTTTACCCCCCCCCCATCTCCCTCTCCCCCCGGCTGCATTTCGAGGTGCCATCGACAGAACCGGGGACTGGGGGCTCACACATCTGGGTTCCCGCACCGTCCTCTGGACCGGCAGCGGACGGTCTCATTCATCGACGTGCATGGAGTAATTAATTAAGGAGAGAGGAAAAAGAAGAACAAAAAAAATAAAAAATAAAGTTCGGATCATTTCTCCAGCCGCGCACGAGCGTCTCGTGCGTGGATTTAGGTTAATGCGAATGATCCAAAGGCGCCGCGGAGCCCGAGGGGAGGCTGGTGTGCGGATGAGGATTACGGAGTCGGACGCGGCGCTCTTCACCTGGAATACCTGAAGCTCTCCCATGACACGCAGCCCGCATCAACTTAACAACTCTGTTGCATGTTTTCACGGCTGACGTGTCGGCCCCGGTGGCCTAGCCGGTAGACGGATGTGTAACATCCCATCGGTCGCTGCAGAATAAGACGTTGTTCTGTCCCCTCATGAGGCTGCCGTCTGGAGCGCGTTGATGCCCGGGACTCGGTGGATTCTCCTCATCAGGATGATATCTGGTTGAAACGCTCGTGGAAGGCGAAGCACAGAATCAACTCTCTCGTTTTTGTGTGTGTGTGTGTGTGTGCTTTTTTTTTTTTTTTTTTTTTTTGGTGCAGCCAAGAAGCTGCACCAAGATCCGACCGCTGCCGAACTAGACTCTCGGTTTTCAGACTCGGTTCGGGGAGATGGCCGCGATCGCCAGCTCCCTGATCCGGCAGAAACGCCAGGCAAGGGAGTCGAATAGCGACCGGGTCTCTACCTCGAAACGTCGTCCCAGCCCCAGCAAAGACCCCCGCTCTATCTGCGAGAGGCATTTCTTGGGGGTCTTCAGCAAAGTCCGTTTCTGCAGCGGCAAGAAAAGACCAGTTCGGCGGCGACCAGGTCAGTGCTGTAGATTTTTTTTTTTTTTTTTTTTTTTTTTTTTACTGATGTGTTATGTGGGCTCGTGAAAGCAGTTTCCCCCATACCCTCCACCCCACCCGCCCCCCCTTTGGACAATTATAC
Organism: Ophiodon elongatus; assembly: GCA_016806645.1. Classification (NCBI taxonomy): domain Eukaryota; kingdom Metazoa; phylum Chordata; class Actinopteri; order Perciformes; family Hexagrammidae; genus Ophiodon; species Ophiodon elongatus. Next base: position 3,615,780 of record JACSYO010001924.1, on the reverse strand, counting down.
TGCAGTCAAGGGCTCCAATCTGAACCGGAGGAGAAGGTAGATTTTCTCCGCGGTGCGAAAAAAAAAGAATCCACCTGTTCCATTAGGTCTTCTTGTTGTCTGTCGACCCCCCGCGTGCAACCCTCCCCCGTATACCCCAGCAGCCTGAATGTGTAGGGAAGGATCTGTATGGTGTCACGTTAGCCCCTTTATTTCGAATCAAATCAAATCAATTGTATTTATTGGTATACTGCTCAGAAATATCAATTACCCCGAAAAACAAAACAAAACTAATGCTACTGTGTCCCAGTCACAGCCTGAGCAGGTTTATATATTAAAGCCTTCGATTTTGCACACTTACTTTTTGCACTCCCTCCCCTTCATAACACACATATAACTTGAATGCACTCATAAATGCTGCTTTAAATGGCCTAATTCAATATTACTGCAGATTGGGGTACAGAGGGGAGATAAGTTGCACCGCAGTGCACCAAGGCTCTTTTGAGATTAAATGTTTTAATGGTAAATGTTTATGGCCGAGAGGGAGCTTTACTGCAGTGAAGGGAGGTATAGCCTTAGTGATTAAGAGCTACTCTGGCTGTATTGATAGACATAGGCTCCGTGCCTATACACTCCACAGTACAGCCTTCCCCCTTTTTTATTCCCCTGGCTCTGTCCTGCTGCACAGACCACGAGCCAGCCCTCCGAGAATCCAGATAGTTCTGTCTGTGATGAATGACGGAACGAGGCAGGAGGACAGACAGAGAGACATCATCTCTTTAAGGCGGATATAGGGAGACAGACACCCAGCCAGCCAGACAGACGGACTCAATTAAAACCCTGTTGTCGCGCAGCCTTATCAGACAGACAAAACAATCTCAGTGCCAAAAACTGCCACAAAATGCCAGAATAGAAACATAAGCAGACAGTAAACAGACAGACAACAAGCCAGTCAGGTCTCCAGACACTGTTGGGCAGGTAGGTAACTCCTTTCAACGGACACATACATGGCCGCACAGAAAGCAGATGCTGTATTTCCTCTAATTCATCATCCTTATCTTTCCACTGATGCCTTGCCATATATTTGCATATAAACAGCCGATACGCTGGAGAATTTATGAATTCTGCCTGTTTAAAAGACTGTTGTTTTTCCTTCTATCCCCACCCCCCACCCCAACCCCACCCCCTACTTCGTAAGATGCACCCTCGAAACCTCCACAGGTGTCCCATAAGGGCTGCAGGCTAGGTCAGTAGCTCAGCCTCCATCCGTGTGTGCTGTGTTTCCTCTCGTCTCCACCCCATCTCGCGCCCATGTCGACTCCCCCTCGGCCAGGGAGGGGGGAGGTGGGGAAGGGGTGGGTTGGGGAGGGACAGAGAGGGAGGGTGGGGCGGGGGGCTTCAACACCTGTCTGACAGCCGACGACCCTCTCCCTCGCTGATCTCTTCTGTTTTTTTCCTTTCATCCCTCCTTCTCTGTGGCTTTGTTGGATTTTTCAAGCTTAATTTCGTACTTGTTTTTTTTCTTCTTTTTTCTTTTCCGTAGCTGAAGCTCTCCTATAGCCAGTCGTTTGTCGCTCCTCTGTCTCTTCTCTGTCTTTGTGTTTTGGCTCTGCCTCTTCTCATTTTGTTCCTGCATCATTCTCTCTGTGAGTCAATGTCGGATCAGTCTTTCTGTCCTATCTATCCTCGCTACTTGTTCTGTGTCTGTAAATATGTGTCAAGTACTGCCGTGTAAGTGTAGTAGAGGTTCTAATAGTGTATTTTGGTGTCTATGGATATGTTGTGTTTCTCCCTGTCAAACACTATATCAGAACAGGTGACGATCATTCTGCATTTCATAGTCATGACGCCATTTGTCGACGTACATAAATGTTTTTGTCCTTCTGTATTGGTATGAAGTAAATTTATTGACGTTTTAATGGCCCATACACACACACAGAATGATTTGCTGTATGTTGCCACTGAAAGACTTTCTTCTTTTTTTGTTTTTTTTGTTGCACAAACACATGTTGTAAATTCTGAAGTTTGACATGAAGTCTGTTTAAACCTGCACACACACACACACACACACGGCACACACGGCACACACGGCACACACTCTCTGCTAAATGATTGGAACTGATGAGCCGTCAGCGATTGCTCGGGCCCACGTTGAGGTCTTAATTTATGGAAGTGTAGTTATCACATGTGATTTACTGATGTGTACACTCCCATGTATTTGCGCACACACACACACACACACACACACACATACACACACACACACACACACACACACACACTCACACACACACACACACACACACACACACACACACACACAAACACACACACTCTCCTCACCGTGCCTGTGATGGATGATGAAGGGGCTGTCCCAGGAATTGATGGCCCCATCCCAGGGGTAGGTGAGTCGGGGACTGATGGTCAGGATGATGTACAGTTGAGGTGAACCCAGTCTAGTTGGGGGTCATCACTACTCCGCGTAGTCTTTCTATGGGCTCTCACTCGTCTTCTGTAAAATATAAATAAGGGCATATGCACCAGTAATTACTGCAGGGATCAGCTTTCAAGTAAAGACTTAACATCTGCTGTTACTGTTGAAGACATATCTGGCTAAAACTTTGATTATGTTTTTCTCTACCGATACCAAGTTAGAAAATGTTTCATTTTGCTCCTGGTTTTTTTTTTTGTGCCCAACCGGACTGAATGACCACCATGTCTTGTTATGACCTTGGAGGACAGTCAGGCTCAGTCATATCCCCTTATTGCAATCACATACATCATTTATCAGAACGTGCTGTGAGCCCTGCAAAGGAAGCCTTTTCAGTTGCCCGAATGTGTATTGAGCCACAGAAAATGAAACAGCACCCATTCAACTGTGACAAAATGCATCATTTGTTATTTTTTTTCGTCAGGCTGAGAATAAACAGAGGATTAGTAGCATCCTGTAACTGAGTTGACGTCTGATTTCAATGGAGCTTGTCTCAAAATCTCTGCCGTGGCAAAAACAAACACATTATAGTTCAGCGATTCATTATTCACAGTAAAACCTAAGAAAAATATGAACATGGTTACATACACCCACTCTCTATCCTTTCTTTTATCTGGCAAACAAACTACCTCTCCAGTGTTTCCCTGTCAAAAGCCACAACCCAAGTCTTGTTCATGCTAATGGTGTCATTTGACTCTGACTACTGCCTTTGCACAAAATCAAAAGACCTGCCTGACCGCACGTACATTTCCCCTCAGATAAACTCTTTTCACACATCTACTTTTTCCTGGCATTGAGGCCGGGAGTCTCTCTTTGCCCCGAGCTAATCCTCCTTTCCCCCTGGTGAGTGCTTCGAGCTGCACCCTGGCCAGTTGCCAGATGTCACAGCCTCAAAGTTGGAGGTCAGTTCAGGGTGATTGCAATAAAACAAAAATAAAACAAATTGTGGAAACTTTAGGTCAGTTTTTTTTTGGTCAGGAAAAAGCGCTGGAATCCTTTGGATGAACATGGTCCCTGTAAAAAATGTCTTTCATTGAACGCCAGTGATAGCAACCCAAAAATGCACAGTTGCTTCATACCAAATAAAGAAACCATTGGCATGTTAGTGTACGTTATAAAGTTAAACTTCAGTTTCAAAATGATGCAAAATGTCTTTTTTCTGTGCTAGATACAGTAAGACATTATGAGAAAGTATCTTATCAATTTCTGTCATGGCGTTATCATTGTTAAGGCCTTCCCTTCAAGCAGCCATTTTAGGGAGATTACTCATTAGTCTTATTGATATTCAACAGATGGTAAGAGTTAAATGAAGGGATGAAATGGTTCTAGTTTTTTGAGTTAGCAAGCAACTCATGAGGCTGGATTCTGCCACAAGAACAATACGTTTTCTTTAAATGGTTAATTATAATTGAGCATTTAATCGATTTCTAACCAGTTTTCTAAAGGCTTTAAATAATCTGACATGAAAACACAACAGCAAGTCTTTTTTTTAAATGCTTTAAGAAATCTAAAAAGGGGAAAAGTCTATTATTGTTCTGCTGGTACTCTCCATCTTTCACAGCCAGCTTACCTTCTTTAATTAATCGAACGCTGTACATTTTAATCTTGTGAAACGTGTGTTGGTAAAACATTTCAGCATTTTAAACTGCTTGATGTGAGGAGCTGTGAGAGGGCACTTAGCTAAAAGCAGAGGTGTATCAACTCTTTTGAGTGTTTCTGTCACAATGTTGAGAATGCTGTTCTGACATATTCTTGGTGGGGATGGGGCTGTGGCTTGGCCGACGGTTTGTGTGTATGCGTGCGTGTGTGTGTGTGTGTGTTTCAGAGCCACAGCTGAAAGGCATCGTGACGAAACTGTTCAGCCAGCAGGGCTTCTACCTGCAGATGCAGCCGGATGGAACCATCGACGGCACCAAGGACGAGAACAGCGACAACAGTGAGTGGAGCATTATGGAAGCTACAGCTTCCAGCATAAAACACTTAATGGCAATGAGTCACTTGGTTATATAATATATTACCACATTTACTAATAAGCTGTGCTTTATCATTTTTAATTCTTACATAACTGATGCCAGCCTAAAGCACTCCAAAACAAGTTTAAAATTCCCTCTTTGAATTGGATCATCAATATAAAAAAACCATACAATTTTAAATGGGAAACTATTCCACGAGGTAGAATGCCCTCTTTTATGCTTCTTGTTATGCAATAGTATGGATGGGATATAAATGTGTCAAAACCTACTCAGATGGTTTATGAATCCAGTTCTCTCAAAAGTATACCTTTCACGGTAAGTAAATCCATTATTTATGGGAGCATCTTGTATTCTAATTTCTATTCCCAAGTAAAAATGTATTCCAATATCCCTGTCACTGTCTCTCTAAGTAAACCACTTCTACTGTGTTCACTGCATGATTGTAAGTGGCACGTTGTTTTGATTGATTCGGCTCTGAAGCGTGTGTGATTAACACAGCAGAAATTCCTTCCTGGAAAAACCCATCGCCTGAAACAACTGTAGCCCCACAGCTTCACTTGACATAGATCCCTCCCTGAGCCACTTCTTTGCAATATTTCACCACCCATCGACTTTCCATAGTGGACTACCCGTGGATAAATAGTCTCCAGGGAACAGACCCCCTAAAGATATCACACACACTTCTGCTCGCACAGCAACAGAAAAACTGGGAAAAGCTATATTAAAACATACAGGCTTTTGTAACAGTTTCCTGTATGGGACGCGACGGCTCAAAGAAGAGATGTGTGTCAGCGGAGAATGGTCATCAAAGCCGAATAATGACGACACTCCCCGTCTGGAGTGAAGCCAGACAGGAAACCGATCATGACCTTTCTTTTCTAAAACATTCCTGCCAATCTTAAAGGAAGCTGCAGCCAAAGCTGCTGGACCGTAGCAGTCATGCAGTGAAAAGAAAGGCCTCTCCCTGTCACTCGCCGCTTTATATTTTATGAGGAGATAGATCTTCGGTACTCATGGCATAAATAAAGACTCCAGCACAAAAAAAAAGAAAAGTAAAAAAAACCATTCAATGCATTTCTTCTGAGCACCTTTAGCACATTGTTGGTTTTTTTTGGAGCCTCCATTGTGTTCTAAGGGTTTTGGCTGATGAGGTTTTTGTTGTATGTGAGGGTTTCCCCACCTCTTGGTAATCCTCTTGTTAAGCAGTCCCGCTGGCCCAGGGATGGAGGAATGCAGTGAATAATTCAGCCGGAGGAAACTAAAAATACCACCTTCCCTGTTTGTACCCAATGAATAATTCTCTATATGAGATGCCTCAAGCTTGGAGATGGTCCGAAGCAAGACACGGAAAGGGAGCGGGAGAGAGCAGGAGGTCCAGCGGGAGGAATGCGTTTTGAGTAGACAGATAGTGCCAGAAAGAGTAAAGAAAAAAGTGATTAAGAGGGATGGGAATGGTCGAAGAAGATTTAGAATTCATGTCTTGCACTGAACTATTGATTGCCCGGCTGGATTATCAGAATAATAGATCACCCTCACCCTTGAACCTCTCCACTCTCTGACCTGCAGCATCTTCAGCAGCTGCAGATGGAATACAGTAATTTATTTTTAGGTTGAGGTTCAATGGAACCGATGGGATTGAGGAAAATGACGGCGCCTGCATACTAGGTGCGACCGGAGCCTGCTTCAATTCCATTTTTTATTATTTGCTATATTTCTGCGCTGGATGACAACAAGTACTGAGACAAGGACACACAAGGACACAACTGAACAGCAAATAGATTTAGCTGGAGAAACGCACAAAAAAATTAATGGAATTCGGCTTTCATAAACTCATAAGACTTGTTTGACCGAAAATATTCAGTACACTGTGAGGAATAATAGAATAGATTGTCACTGCAGTATGTAAAACGGCTTTAGTGGAAAGCATGACTGCCAGTGCTACGCTCAACTAACTGCAAGGGCTGCGGAACACCATTCAATTAATTAACACCCATGTTTAAATTTGAACAGTTATTAATTTGACTGTCATCAGTTGATCGCCTGCCTTAATTACCTGCACACACTGCAGTTCCAGAAAGACATTGCTAGTTCTGAGACACGTCATCATCGGGCATTTGCACTCCATCCGTCTCTGATGCTCCTGGTTGATGGATGAAATGAAACCAAGACTGTTTCTGTTAGTTGAAGACTCCCAGTCACTAATTTCAAGTACTATCAACTCTGGCATGAAGGAGGAGTGTCACCGAAATAACGGCACTATTCGGACTAATAAGACTGTATATAAGAACAAATGCCTCACACAACTGTACTGTACCAGCTTTAGATTTGCTTTTCTCTCTGTATTTGGAGATGTGCCCTTGGCATATGAAGTTTGGCTCAGTGTTTCTCTAAACCTTTCCTGCAGGGTTTATTTCCCACTGCGCCAGTATTCCTCACATCAAATGCACTTCCTTCAGCCTACCTGCAGGATATGCTGGTAGACGATTACTGCTCCACTGGAAGAATTGCCATTTCGAAGATTTCGCTTTATTGGGTTGTTTGAACCCTTTTTGTCTCGCTCTTTGACGATAGAAGATCCCTGAAAATCTCTCAACTCTGCACTCGGCCAGTCACTCTCTTTTTCTCCCTGAGAGATACGATTGAGGTTATTAAGGAAGAGGAATAGCAAATAAGGTACCTCTAATAGTAGTAATTATGAAATCCATCAACCGCAGGAGCTTCAAATAGAAGAGCGGGGCATTTAAAAGCCAGCTGAATAACAGCTCCTGTCAGTTGTGTTATCCTTTGGCTGGCGAATGAGAGCAGGGAGGGCAGATCATAATTATAGCAAAATGGTGGACCAGCGTGCCATATTATGTGCCTCTTTTACTCCCGCTTTTCAAGCCAAGCCATTATGGTGAGTCTTTCGAGGGCCCTATTGCAAGTATGACCGCTCAGAAAAAGCTGGAGTAAGTTTTGATCGGGGAAGGTGGTCCAGGGTGGAACACTGCTGGGTTTTGGTGATACGTGACAGTATTGTGGGCTCTGCATCTGAGGGACACTGCCAGTCATCTGAGCGACAAAGGCAGATGGAAAGAGGAGCGGGGGAACAGACAGAGGGGAAGGAGAGAGTTATGACAGAAAAGAGAGCTTGAAAAGCCTGAGAAAACAAAATGTAAGGTGCTAATGGACTCACATTCTGCCAGAGTAGGCCTATCCCAAAGATCTGGGCCCTCAAGGGTATACAAAACTGCAAGAGTGGCCAGTATGTATCACCTGTACCAGTGGCCTGAGGGCAGACTTAAACCATTGGCAGGCGAAAGCAGTGCGTCAATATTTATCGAGCGAAATTGAATCTGCTCGGAGGACAGACCCGTGTTGTCACGTCTCCTCTCGTCCCAGCCAGCTTTATCTGATATTCCCCGCCGCCACTTGCTGAACAATCCTCCCAACAATACAAGGGATAAAGAGTGTCACACCTTCATCAAACGTAAGCCAATGAAAGTCGCAGTCCCCACATTCAATAGAAAATAACTTTTTTCAGTATACCATTCCAGAGATAACAGTTCAATCAGGGGAGACTTGTTTAGAGTTTAACAATAATGTATTACAATTGCATAACATTTAAATAGTGCAAAGTCTTTGGCGATTGGACTCCATCCTGAATTAGGATAATCAAGGGGTAGTGATGCTGATGTCTACTAAGGCAGAATACCCCCTGGAGTCCAGACGCTGGTGGTGGTGAAGAAGGAAGTTGCTGTAATCCGATGATGAATGATGCGCCTGACGGATGCTGATTGGAGGAGCCTGGGATGGAGGAGGGTCACATCAGTTTGAGCTGAAATGACAACTGACGGCAGCCGAGAGGAGAACCTATTTAAAAGTTTGACAATGAAGAGTCGAAGAATTCAACAACAACAACAACGATGTTATTGTCTTACAGAAACTGTGCAGAATCTGGTGCACTTTGATTAATTTAAAGTGCACGCCCCCCAATCAGCTGATAGAGTAATTGCTGGGAGAATTAGAGACTGAGATTATCAATGAACAGGAGTGTCTTCCTGACTGAACTTCCGCTTGAGCTTCATAAAGTCGAATAACATTAGACTTGTTTACAGAATTAATAAAGCCTCTTGAATGATTAACCAAACATCTTTGAGACCACACTTGGGTCATATGCATGGTGTTATTCGACATTAAAGTCCTGAAAACAAATGTTCTCAATCAGTTTATTACCGTGTTCAATGCCAACTACGTCTAATCAAACCAGACCTGTTGCACACAAAGTCACGTAAATATAAATTAATGAGCTAACACTTTCATTTAGCAAAATCCATGTAATTCTGTGCTACATTCATGTGTAATTTCATCCCTTTAGTAAATATTGAATATATTTTTAATCAGCTAGGTGGGTATCTGTTTATACTATTAATTGTTGGATGCTCTGCCATCTTTTTTTTGTACGAGAAAGTTCTGGGTTTCGTCTTACGTTAATGCTTCACTGTCCGATGAGGTGCGTCAATGTTCCCCTTGTTTATTCCCTGCACTTTCCTGCTGACAGCCAAAAAAACAGAGATCAGAGAATGTCATGTCTACGAGAGTTAAGTGGAAACTCAATTGTCCTATTCTGTCGTTTCTGTCGGATGTCTCTCTGTTGTCTCTTTGCATCTGTCCGTCCCTCCCTCAACCTCCCTCTGTCTGTTCTGCAGCCCTGTTTAATCTCATTCCCGTGGGTCTGAGAGTGGTGGCCATCCAGGGAGTGAAGAGTGGCGTCTACATTGCCATGAATGGAGAGGGCATGCTCTACAGCTCGGTAAGATACGGCCCCTTGCGCCAGTCCCGTCGTTGGGTTGTGCACGTGCGTGCGTCACCAGCATGCGCGTTTGTTCATTTACACGTGTTGTGTTTTGTTCCGTTTGTTGTCTCTTTTAATATCCCACTGCAGCAAAGACTCTTCAAAGCCCTTTCATCTCTGCTCTATTCGAGAGCTCTTCAGATGTGTCTTTGTGTTGCTGTGCAGTGCTTATCCCCCCCCCAACCCCCCATTGTTGTTAAAGCAACACCACACATGTTTTACATTTAGTTTGACATCAAGTTCAGTGCTCAGCCCTTTTTAAAATTGCCTCTTATTTTACCGCCTACTAACGGGTGCTCGTTATGTAGCAGCTAAACCAAAAATTCCACTGAATTTCACTGTGCTTTTGATGCTGATGACTTTGCTTTGTTTAACTTTGTCATCCTGATTCTGAATCATGAAATGATATATACTGCAACACATATCCTTTTTAGATGAATGCAATCTGAGCTGTGAAACATTTCACTTGTTTCTGAATCTTTGTTCAGTTTATTTGTTGTATTAGCCCAATATACTGCATGATTATAAAAGTCCTACACTTTCAGTGAAAAAGATTGGAATTATCGCACCACATTGGCAGAAATACTCCTTTGGGTAAAAAAAAAAAAAGAAGAAAAAAAAAAAGAAGAATTTCAAGACTCAGTGGGGGAGTAAATATCCAGAAGACGGATTTTTTTATCTGCAGTGTAAAATATGAGGAGCAAATAGGCTGGTGTGGATAGCGGATACACAGGCGTTGGTGGACTCAGTCACAGATGTCAGTTGGAGAAAATATTAAGTCATGGCTAATGCATTGAGGATGACGAGCTGCTTCTGGAGCATGTTTTTGGAAAGGAGCTGCAGTGGAAGAGTGTGTGTGTGTGTGTGTGTGTGTGTGTGTGTGTGTGTGTGAGAGAGAAAGAGTACGAGAGAAATGGGGTGGAGGCATAGGCAGAGATCTGGAGACAGGAAGGTATCCCTAGTTGGCATGGTTATATAACCGTCAGTCTCATGGTGCTACGAAGACAAAAGAGGATGGGAGGGCTCTGTTACCCATAAACCTCGGCTGAGGGACATTGTTGCGGACATCTGATCGCCAGACAGGTATGACAAATGTCTGGCAAGAGCACAAACTCCCCGTCAAACTTTTTCTTTCTCAAAGTACTCTTAAAATCCGTGAAGGACACAGTGAAGCCAGTGAAATAATAAATTCAGTGCCATCATTTCAGGAGAGCAAGCATTCTCGCTCAGTATGACTTGAGCACAACTCAGAGCCTCCACAGATGTGTAATCACTCAAAAGTTCAGAGAAGGACGTACGATGAATGCGCAGGCTTTTATGACTCACCCAAGTAGATGGATTCATTCATAACTAAAGGCTCATAAACAAGTGCACAATTCACAGCCCTACTATGAGGCTTATAATAACCCTCCACCCACCTATCTACGTCAAACTGAAGTCTTTCAATTTATTAAATAGACCACAAGTTGGAGATGCTGTATGACCTCCCACACACATCCTTGGTGAAATCATCACTTGTGTTATAAGAATTATTCATTACGAGGGATTCAGGACTCCAGAGTGAAACTGTGTTTTTATTTAATCAGAATTTTTAACGGCGGAGGAACATATTTTTTACGTTAGGGAGAAGAGGGTGTTGGTTATAAGGCAAAACGTGTTCGCACTAAGAGCTGAAAGTAAATTTTAATCAAAGCCATGCAGTGAATGAGCTCTCTTGCCATATGGAGGAGGTCCGGCTCCTCAGATGTGAAGCATGGAAAATTAGCATGCATTTGTGAGCAGAACGCGGGTGGTGGGCTAGATCACAGGAAGGCTCATAAGCCTTGAAGAGCCACAGAGTGCTCATAAAAGGGGCTAAATTAACATGCAAAGCTCAAATAGCCTCTGTTTCTCTCTCTGACTCCCATTATTTACCAGTTTAATTCACCAATACAGATTATGTTTGCGATAGACACTGTGCTGCAAGAGGACTGTAAAGGAGGACATTTTTGTTCTTTATTCACACTTTTATGAGAGCTCTCATGATGCAATCAACGCTATAAAAGAAGTCCTTCACTTTCATCATCTTATTACTTACACATTTACTTTTACTGTTATTTGTCCAGATCTTTATCTCTTCTCCCCTGCACCTACCTCGCTTATTCGCTATCCTCTCTCTTCTTCAAGGTCTCCATTCCACTCTTTTGCCGCTCCAAACCATAAGGTTTCTCACCGCTTTTTTTGTTGTCTTATTTTGCCTGCCTAACATCTGAGAAGCCGAGATGCCTTGTCTTGTCTTGCCCCCCAGGGAGATAATTACTCAGGGATATCCTTCTACCCCTCAAACACTACCTTGTTTTCCTTTTTCTCTGCCTGCTGCTTTGCACTGTCTTGTTAGGGAGGAAATGCGACAAGCTTCGTCTTCTGCGGGAGATGATTCTGAGCAGTTGTTGTGTTGCACCTTTGGGAAGCCTTTCTCTCCGTCTTTCATCTAGGTGTCAGGTATCTAGCTGAATCTCACTGTTCATCAATTAAGTGGTAACTTACGTGCTGGTCGCTGGTTGGCTTTTCTTGCTGGGAGTGCAGAGCTCACTGTCGAGGCTGTTGCAGATTGGAAGCTGATATAGCAACGGGTGAGCAGGGTGATAATGCTTGTGTGGAGTGTTTAGCGGTGAAGTGCGTGGGGGCTGAGCATCTACAATGAACAGCTCCCTTACATTATTTATAACACTTCTCGATATGACCTAGTTTACTGCACAGCAGTAACCACTGTTCTCTGTGCTATCTATCCATCCAGCCATCTATCCATCCATCACGATCGGGCATATCTGCCCATAGCCGCACACACAGCGTCCTCTGAACTGTTCAATCGGCTACTAATTTTACTGCTTCTTATTATTAAAGAATAATGTGCCGCAGTAAAACCTTCACTTAAGGCCCTGAGGGACGACTGAGAGGGAGTTGGTGTGGAAGGTCAAGGAGAGATTTCAGATTGTTCGGGTGACAAATGATAATGGCTTTTTTGTGAGTAGTCCCTCCCCCCTCTCCTCCAATGTCTTGGTCTTTTCTGTCTAGAAGTTAAGGTGAGGTGAAGTTAGTAGCGTCGAATTAAAACTTGAGTGAAGTCTGTGTGAGGTTTGAGTTTTTGGGTGCATTAGGCTGCAACTGATGATAGTTTCATTATTGATTATTCTGTAGAATTTTTTTTCTCCATTTTTTGCTTAATTATTTAGTCTATTAAATGTCATAAATTATAGGGCTTTCCCCTCTTAGTCAATTAGTTGAGTAATTGGCCCTAAAGATTTCTTTCGTAGATTAGTCATTTTTTATGCTTTGTTCAAGCTTATTTCTTATTTCTTGCAAAACAAACTCTTCTCTGGTAAATATTTCAAGTAGTGCTTTTGTGTGATTCTTTGTGGAGAAACTCAGTGTTACAGATCTGTCAATTAAATCAACGAATTGATTAGTCGACAAAAATGTAAGTCGAATAAGAATTTCTTTGGTCAAGGACAACTAATTCATTATCAAAATTGTAATGGTTTAGCTTTAGTGCACATGCACATAATAAAATTGCATTTTTGTGATGATGGTGCTAATGATGGTGCTCCCTAGGTGAAGGAAAAAAAAAAGTAAAGTAAGTAAAGAGCATCAGGAAAATTAGTCATCATCATTGTCCTTGAGGAAGGACGGAACAGAACCTTCATTGAAAGTGATTGACTTTCAGAGTATGACAAATAAAATGGTAAACAAGGAAGGGGGGGGGGGGTAGAAAAGTGAGAAAGACCATTTTTCAGTTTAAGTAACGTCTAGACAATCCCCGACCTGAATCTCTCTCCCGGAATAATGATGAGCTCCCCGGGAGTTCCATGGCATGCCTGGGGATTCTCACTGAGGCCAAATCTCTCTGATACACCAGTGGCTCAGTATCCCCCCCCGGCCCCCCAAGACCCCCCATATCCTCTGCTTATTCCAAAGTCAAATGGATGCCTTTCAGCAGCAGCAGGTCTCCTTAATGTAAAGCCGGAGAGCGGCCTCTCTCCTCAGATGGAGCCAGTATCTAATTTGGATTCAGGATGCGTTCTGTTGGCAACCCAGTTTCACATTCATTACATCTTGATCTCTTACTTTGTGTTTCAAACGGTACAAGCATCACCTCAATCGTATCTGTTTGAATGTACTGCGTCATCTTGGATTTTGTTGTTGTTTGATGCATTTGACATTGTGTGGCAACAAGCTCCAGACTTAAGATATCCGGACATCCAGAGAAACAGACGACACCCACCCACAGTGTTTCTCAGCTAAATTTACAGTGTGTGTTGTTCAGGCCTTATCACTGCATTAAATGCTTTTTTCATCCTCATAAAATGTTTGTAAAGCCAATCTTTTGATTTTAGATGAATGGTTTGCCTTAAAATTGACTACACAATGTTTCCATTCCTTAAAATTAAGAGGATAGTGGAGCTGCCTTTGGGTTTCAGTGCTGCAATTAGTACATCATTAAATTCAAGTACTTACGTCAAAGGAATCATAAACAAGTAATACATCCACAAATTAATAATCAAAAGAATTAAGGCGAGGGAAAAAAAGTCCCCCCTTGGATTCAAAAACATGCAAAGCAATGCCATTTGACGTAAACAGGCTTTAACTCCACTGCCTTAACATGTTGAGGTCTGTGGGGCCAATGCTGAATTTTAAAGCAAATAATCAATACTATTAATACATATGATACAAGTAAACAGTGAAGTTAAATAAAGGCACACACAAACACAACCACTGACATAGTAGGGCGATCAAGATAGCTGAATTAAAGGCTCCTTCCAATCCTTAATATAATAGAATAGCTGAACCATCAATGGATTCAAGTGCTATAAAGAAATACATCATTCAATAATAATAATACTGTTAAATATAGTACTGATGTCAAATAAATCATAAGCAAGAAATAATTCTTCAGTTAACTAAAGGTGAGGAGAAACAGCCCTTTTAATCAAAACCTTGCAAATTTGAGTGGAAAAGGTTTAACCCGTTAGTATTTACAGGCTGAAAAATCCAATATACCTCCAAACCCACCATGAATATGATTAGGATTCAAAACTGTTCATTAAGATCCAGATGATCTATTGTTTGCAAACTACCAATTCAATTTCCCCTCTTTACCTTGACATTGAGTTCGAGTCCATTTGATATGACTCTCCAGTCCCATATAAGTAAACCTATACTCTGTTCTTTAAAAGGATTATACATGACCGTAGATTTGCTGTCTTTACCGAGATGGTACTGATGTTGAGAAATTGTAGTTTGTAAGCTACCAGTTTCACCTATGCAGATTTCTTTAAGCGGTACACTGAATAGCAAACCATGAATGTAGTGTCTAATATTATTTGTAATTATCAAAGTACACTCTCCCCACAAACTGCTGAGGTTACAGATTCACACAAATAGGTAATGGTGGCGAATGTCCCTCCAGCCTTGTTATGGTTGTAAAGAAACTCTTTAGCGCAGAGGTTGAGTGGCTGCTCCAAGCCCAGAACAGAAGATAACCATGATAAACAACACATTACTCACATTTGATATTAATAATATAGTTTTTCATAAATGCACTGCTACTGAAGCTGATTTCTAAATCCGCACGGTAGTCATAGCAACCTCGCACCTCTGTTCAACGTCCAACACAAGCCGACCTCTGGCCTCGCATTTTATTACTTGACTTCACTCCTACACCTATTTGTATGTGAAGCGTACTTAACCTACCGTTCAAATATATTGCTTTAAAATGCGTTTTAATGTAATGCAAAATAAACTCTGATATCGGAATTATATCGGCATCGGCAGAATGCAAGAATTCCTTATAAATTCAGGAATTGGGTTAAAATTGGAAAAAAAGTTTTACCGCTGCATCTCTAATTATTAGATACTGTATTTTTAGATTTGATGGCTGTCTGAACTAGTATGTCCTTATTCTTATTTCTTCTTCATGCTGTGATTATTTTCAACTCTCCTGTAGCTGGAATATTTTTTTTTAGCATCTTGAAAGTTTGTCTGCCTATCTGTATCTATAAAAGTAAACATTTGTGGCCATTTTTTTTTATTTTAAACTGCCATCAAATTGGAGAAAAAAACCTGCGTATCCAGGAATTCCACCTTTTGTGGTTGGATGTATCTTTGAAACGGTGTAATTCAGCTAACGAGGGGGGCCAGAGCCCAAAGTTGACGTCTAAATACCTTAAGTAGCAAGAAGGAAATTTGGCACATTTGGGGTTAGGGGTTAGGGGTTAGGGTTAAATGGTGATAAACAATGTTTCGAATGATGGTAAAAGGTGTAATAGTCATCAAAATGCTTCAGTATGTTTTCCAGTGTCAAGAAAGTGAGGAAAATCAATTCGCACATAGTGCATTTTGGTGATTAGAACCTTTTACCATTCAAACCATCATAATTTATAGCCGCCAGATTAATTTCAGTGTCTTATTCCAAAGACGTAATATGGAAATGGCCTTGGCCATTTTTAGTAGTATACGCCTACTGCGAGCATCAAAGCTTGCGTGTTTGCGTGTTAGCCGACGAGTTTTTTTTTTCATCCATTCTGATTCGCAATACAGGACAGGGGCGTACATTAGGGGGGGCGACGACCCCTCTCGTGTTCATAGTCTCAATCAGTGCAGGCAAAACTAAATGCCCTTGCTGCAACATATTTGTTTCATTTTATTTCATTACCAGACTCTAAGAAGACAGCGTTTCACTACTGATTTGTGTAATGTTTTGTGAATAAAGTTTTCAGATTTGGAATTTTATTTGTTTAATTTTCAGATACATTTTCAACATACATGAATATAACCATAATTATAACCATATTACATCAAACATTAGTTGAACAGAACAATTTGTCAAAAAACTAATTTTTTGGGGGACCCACTCAAATGACCAACCGTGGGTCCCTGGGACTCACTATCAACATAATTAATTAGCATCTAAATATACTAGTAAAAAAGAAAAAGGTACTCATTATGCAGAATGACCCATTAGGGATCAGTAAATCTGGTTAAATCTGATCTTTATCCATAATAATGCGTCATCTTTTACTTGTTGATTATATTTTGTGTTATTAATATGAATCTGCAAAGTAAGTAACTAAAGGTAACAATTGTGGTGGAGTAAAAAGTATATGCCTTCTTCATTCTCTGAACTGAAGTGGAGTCGAAGTATAACGTACCATAAAATGGAAATACTCAAGTACAAGTACCTCGAAAATATGTAATTTAATTAAAATACTTGAGGTAGTGTACTTAGTTACTTTCCATCACTTCCATCACCCACATACTTGTGTATGTGCTTGCAGGGCACGAGAGGCAAACAAAGTGTGGACCTGCTCATCAAATCATTGCCCCCTGGTATCACTGGTGGTAAAAACTAATGTGTCCATTTTAAACAATTAGTCGTTGCTATAAATAAGTCTTTGGTAAAAAAATATTTAAATTGTTGTGTGCTGAAACTGGTAAAATATTGATATTCTGTTCCCAGCTTTATAGTGTTTGTTCACTGCACTTCTGTTTATTTATCTTCAGCTCCCTCATGTTACAGAGTCAGCAGTCTCACGTGCCCAGTTTCACTAACAAGTCCTTCGCCTCTCTCCTTCAGATCACCACAGAATATAAATAAGCGTCCTTGTAAATAGTTTATCATTAATGAGCGCAGCCTGTTAGTGCTGAAATGTGATACAGCTTTTTAAAAAAATCTCCTTGTTTTGCCACGGTAACCAAATTTGGTTGATTGTGTTTTCCTGGCAGAGGAAGTGAACCCGTCGGTGTTTTGCGTCGAGTATGTGTGCGCATGTCGCCGTTCGCCAGTGTGTATTTCCGTGCGTTTCCTTACCTCTGTGGTTCTGGGGTTCACACGTGTCCATTAAGAAGATCCCATTAATCAGGAGAGACTCAGGCCTTGTCTCTTCACCTCATATTTCCACTCTGTCATCCACAAATAAGGTACTCTGTCAAAGACTTCAAAGTCACTTACATTCCACCCCTATCATTGCTGAAGCCACAGCCAGGGTGCTTTCTAAACTGCTCCTCGCCTTTTCATGGACAGTAACAGAGTGTTGTCCTTGTGGATGAATTTGTAGGGGATTCTCTTCCGTGTCAGCAAAGCGAAGTGGCTGATTGTGAAGGGTAGGATTCTAGAGTGCACTTATGTGTGTGTGTGTGTGTGTGTGTGTGTGTGTGTGTGTGTGTGTGTACTCGGCCTGATTTTGGCTCCAAACAGATGAAGAAGGGACAAAGCCTGCTGGTGTGTAATATATCACTGTCTGCCACCCACCCACTCAAACACATATGTTCACACACAAACACACAGGCAGCCAGACAGGGACGGCGTGACCCCCAGTGCCCCCACAGAGCCAGAGACGTCTGCCGTTCGACGGCGTGTCAGCAGGCCCAGATAGAGTCTCTCCACAGAGCTTGTCCTCCCTCCTGCCGACCAGCTAGACGTTTCCACGCACAGCCGACCATGTGACCTAACCTTCCCAGAGTCCTTTACACAGCTTGCTATGCACTGCTGTGTCTTATAAATGAGCGGTCGCACACACACACACAGTGCGATTCATTTAGCTAAACTACGGTGTGCCATTAGATTGGGGTGAAATCTGCACAAATATATAGTTTTACATTAACAATAAGTCAAATCACTACATGTAATGTGAAAAGTTGATAGTGACAAACCCACACATCACCTAACAGATTCCCTACTAGTCTTTGGTTAAATCATATTTCTTCCTGCAAACAGCTTTTAAAGGTAATTTTACCTGAATAACAAAAACACATATTTCCTGACTTACCGCTAGTGGTATCTAACTATGTCGATAGATCAGGTTTAATTTGCCCGGGTTTTGAGAGAAACTTCTCTGAGATTTCTGCCTCCAACCCAATACAATGGCTGAATGGAATTTTCAATGCTTAAAGCATAATAATGGCTTCAATTTATTTATATACTTCCCAAATATTTTTATAATTCGTGGGCATGAATTAAATACATCTTATTTTTGCCTTGCACAAGGCCGAGTCTTTCATTCTAGCTGCCACCTACTTACACTTGTCCATGGTCTTTGGACTCCTAAATTAAGCTTTACTTTAGCTTGGGGATGCATTATGAAGACATGTTGACAACACTTGCATTGCAAGGGATTATTGTTAGCAAAGGGCAATTAGTGTTTCCCATTGATTACTGTAGGTCCACCACAGTTTCATAGATCAAAAAGATTTTTAGACTTCTCAACGGGTGTGGTTCGCACCATCTGCACAAGGGATTCAGCTCGGCGGGTTAGGGATGGCCGCTCGGGGTGGGAGGTTCCCCTGGACTTGGTACTCGCTGCGGGGAGGGCCAGGACGCCCTGCTACCAGCGCAACTGTCAACCACGGCGGACGGTCCTCAGTGCTTCAGGAGTCTGCGGCGACCCCCCCAACCAGTCTGCGGCGACCCCCCCAACCCGTCTTGAACCCCCATCTCGTTGACCATGCTTTGTGGGCGTGCCTTTTTTTGCTTTGTCGTCAACACTCATATCTATACAAACAATGTAATTATGATTAAATTGTTTACTAGAGCACAACAGTGTTTAGCGCAAAGTTCTTCCAGCCTCCTAATTTTGATTTTATAGTTAGTTAATTGGAAGGCACGGTACCCCGCAGGAGATATTAATGAATGAAATCACCGAAACCCAAACACACACAGATAGTACAGTACCAAACCTGCCTGAATTGAGGAAGCACAATATCCACCAAACCAGCTGTTCCACCATTACCTCAATCAACTTCACACATGAATACATCTTAGATTTGTTAGGGGTAAGACACTGAGGAGAGCATGGTTTTGTCTACTGAACTCTCTTGACACTAATCTGACACCGCTCTTAGCCCCGACAGTGTATCAAATACCTGTCATTCCTCTCAACCTCCTGTGTGTCCCCTTGACTTTCTCCTTGACTTCCTCCTTTGATAATGAAGCAGAGAGATCACAATCTTCCATTGTTGTTCACCATTATTCTAATGAGACTGTCATTACTTAGACTCCAAGGATATCTGTGTGTGCGGTTATGTGTGTGTGTGTGTGTGAATACAGTATGTTTACTGACCTTGGCAGTGTACACATGCAAGTGATGAGAGCCAATATTGGCAGAGTGAAACAGACACAGCTTTCTTTTTTTTCCCTGAAATGGGACTTCATTAAAATCATCCTTCTGTTTTGTTGCTGGTTATGTCTGTATTCATGCGGATACAAAACAAAATGTATTTTGTGTATACATTGATTGATACGTATGTATATCTTTCAGTCTCTCTTTTTTTTGTTTTGCAGGAGATGTTCACCCCTGAGTGCAAGTTCAAGGAGTCTGTTTTCGAGAACTACTATGTGATCTACTCGTCCACTGTGTACCGTCAGCAGGAGTCGGGCCGGGCCTGGTTCCTCGGCCTCACCAAGGAGGGACAAGTCATGAAGGGCAACCGGGTCAAGAAGACTAAGCCCTCGTCACACTTTGTGCCCAGGCCCATCGAAGGTATGAGAAAGAGAAAATGTTTTTGGAACAGTTTTAAAGTGGTCTTTGTTATGTTTGGCTTGTTCCTTTTTGTGGTTATGCATGTACTTCCAGTTTACTATAAATTGGGTGTACTATGCTGGTAATTACTTCAGAAAGCACGCCAAGACATTTCAGATATCCTACCCATTACATGACAATGTGGAATGAAAACTAGTTACGGTCATTAATCCAGCACAATGAACATTTTGCAGTGGTCACAGTGGTTAAACTCTATGTGTATCCTAAGGCAAACATATATGTGTATGCCTAATGTAAAGCGTTACATTATCAAGCCTTGTTTTCATCCAACCAAGCCCAGAAAACCATAAAGAAGGATACTGAAAAATTGTTTAGTTTCAGTTATTATATTAGCAACAAGGATTTTTTTTTTTACTAAACAAATTATCCTGCTATGACAGTACTGTGCATTTACTGTGATCGATAACCTTTCTATTTTTCATTCTCTAAAAAGTTCCATTATTGAAATTAGTGCTTTTAAGATAGGAAAGATTTATGGTTCCGGATTGGCAGTCATTTTAAGTGTACAAGTTTGAAGTTAATAGGCTTTGATGTTTTTTTTTTTAAGTTTTAGGAAATTTGCTTATTCACTTTCTTCCTGAAAGTTAGATGAAAGTATATCGATACCACTGTCTGTATGCTAAATTTGATAATACAACCAGAGACTGCAAATAAGAAGTGGACGTAGTCAACGTCATGTCACCCATTGGTAGTGGACTACGGTTTGGCATTTTACTCTAAATGGGACCATAATTTACTAAATAAACACCATGCTGTATTGAAGAAGACTTAAAACTTGCGATTGAGACCATAAACTCATGTTTACAATGTTTACTGAGGGAATAAATCAAGTGATAAGTAGTATTATTTTCTCATAGACCTCTATTCAATCAGACTTATTTTTGCAACCAAGGGAATTGCCCCCTGATGGCCATTACAAATAATTTAAGTTTCAAGTTGGTGGGTGGAATTCGTCACCTTTTTAAAAGAGCCACACAAGCTACCCCCTGTTTCCAGCCTTTATGCTAAGCTAAACTTGTTGGCTGCCACTGTAGAGAGTGGTATTGATCTTCTCATCTAACTCTCTCCAAAAAAACACAAATTAATGTATTTCCCAAAATGCTGAACTATTGTTTTTAAGTCTATTGTTTTGACAGACAGACTGAAGAAGAATACTCTCCTCATTCATTAATTTTGTGCATTTCTCTAGCTGGTGTGAGTTTATTTTTAAATATCACCTCTAACGTGTTTCTAGTGAGAGCAGCGTTTGATCTCATTAAAACTTGTCAAGTAATGTGACAAAAAAAAGTGCTTACATGGCCCTAATTCTCTGCCTGGTAAAAGTGTCCCTCCAGCCTCACACCTGACCTTGTCTCTATCTCCACACCCATCTCTTCAATCTGCTCTACATTGTCCCCTTTTTGAGCTCCTCCTCTCTTTGTCCTGTCTCCTCCTCCTCCTCCTCCTCCTCCTCCTCCTCCTCCTCCAACCCTTTACATCTCCACTACAGTTTGTATGTACAGGGAGCCGTCAATGCACGAGATAGAGGACAAGCACCGCTCCAGGAAGAGCTCAGGGACTCCCACCATGAATGGAGGAAAAGCTGTCAATCAGGACTCCACATAGCAGCGGGGGGAGAGGCTTCCAGCAGGGGGCGTGGCCTCATCCTGACTCGGAGGGCGGGGCCATAGGAAAACTCAACACCACCCCCCAAAATAAATACGCACCGCCATCCCCTCTGCAAAAAATAAAACAGGGTGTTGCGACGACGAGGAGCTATTACTGTACACCCAAGACAACAAAAACAGAACTGAACTCTTGCCTGTGAAAACCTTTTAGATGAATTAATATCAATCAAGAGGATATCTATATATATACATATATGTATATATATATATATATATATATATATATATATATACATATATGTATATATATATATTAAAAGAAAAAAAACATTTTCAATCAGGACTTGACCAACATTTTATGCAAAAAAAGAGAAAAAGCTGTGATAAACAAACAAAGGAATGGTGGTCTCTCTTCACACAAATACAAATATATATCATTTCCAATTTATGCTGTGAAAAACAAGCTTTAATACATGTTAGATTTTCATACATTGGTTTATTTTCTAAATGCTATTGCACTCTCATATGCTTTATTGTGTTATTGTTGTCAGTAATAACTAGAACATCCTCATCATTAGTAATCTGTTGTATTTCATCATTCCAATTACTATCATCGTTAATCTGGCTTTATTTTTATTATGAAACTAGAGAAAGTGTTTTTTTTTTTTTAATTACTCTTATTTTTCTCTCTGTCATAGTTTGATCTTGAATGCACTGTCGCACTAACTGCTCTTGTGTGAGGGTAAGACTGAATGTATTTGATAGTTCTCTGTGTTGGACTGCAATGGAAACAGAGTGCTTTGGGTGGGATGTAATTTACTCAGGTGTGTACTGTAAGTGTGACTAATAGGACAGATAGGGTTGTTTCAAGTACTCTAATATGAACTCCCCTATACTGTTCACCAATGACGGGACAAGACTGATTCAAGCAATATAATAGAGAGCAGTCTAGTGTGTCTCTAAATAATAGTAAAAAAAACAGCTGACGGCACATCCCTGTGGTTGTGTGTTTGTCAGCAGAGAAGACTGACAAAGAAAGTTGGACAAGTAGGTAAAAGTCGAAGTCAAGGAAAACTGTTTTGATATCACTTCAATATACTCTTTAACATTTGCAAGGATTATTAGGTTTTAGGTAAAGAGATGTCCAAACTTGTCAAAAATGGTAAGGAAAAGTTACCACCAAAAGCCAAGGGGAAGATAACGACCAGCATCAGCAATATGAGCCATGGCCAAAAAATGGTCACTTCACATTTACACCTCAAGAAACACAGCCCCCTTTCTCTGCTGTTAGCTCGGCTAAAACATATAACCATATAACAGTATTCATGCCTTTGAACTATATGGATAAAAGACTCCTGCTGTTTCTTTCAACGCAAGAGAAAGTTGTTTTTGGCAGGCACGGCAGTGAGGATATGTGTTGACTAGTTTTTAAGACTATTTCTGTTAGTTTTATTGTGAAAGTATTCGAGATTTCTCAAAAGTGGTGGACAGGGTGCCTGACTGTTTAATAACCCTCTGACCTGTCTTGTTGGTGTTTTCAATATAAGGTTGCAATCATTAAGACCGTCACAATGGATGCAGTATGTCTCATTGAGGAACCAGTTCGTCTGGACTTAGCCAGGTTTAGGGGAGGATGTTCTACCATGCCGGTTTGTTTTCTCTCACATGGTAACCCATCACGTGTCCATCCCCCCTGGTTTTGTGACCCATGAAATGAGGCATTGGCTGCATTGTGGAGGGAAGCTTCTCTTTCATAAATCAACATGCTGACAGGGCACTGTATAAACAAGGTGAATTGAATGGTATGCAGTGTACATACGCCGCGTATGCTACAAAGCTCATTCCTAATCCCCAATTAGTTTGTCTAACTCAGGAAGTCCTACAATTGTTCCACGAATACGGGCCGGACATAAAAGACTGGCCGATCGTTGTCCAGCACCCGTTGCACAAAGCCTGGCCACCGGTGTGGTGTTTAAGGAGGTCAGGACGGGGTCGATGGTGTTTTTATCATTAAAAAGTAGTGTACAGCTAAGCTTAGCCAGGTAAGGAAGGTTGGAAAAGGGATTACAGGCGCCGAGATGAGCATGAACATTGCATGACTGTAAGAGGTGATGTAAGCTTGGTTCCATTTCGAAGAGAGAGCTAATACAAGATTGTTTCAAGTTTGGGGAGTATAAATCCAAAACCTTTTTATGCAACGTTTTGATGCAAGAGTTTCTAATCTCTGCTATGTCTGGTTGGAAATTGTATGCTAATTTGGTGGTATGTACAGTAAATAGCACACATTACGTTGCACAGAGCAAACTGCAGAGATATCATAGATCTGGTGTTCTACCATGTGCCTGGGTCCATAGCTGGTGCAATTAACGGTAGATTAGTTCAACTTCCACAGCATCTACCTAACAGTTATACATACAGTATATTAGACGCAAGACTGAAAGTCAACAGGCAAGACCAGCATATGAAAGTATCTTTTTATAGAGGTTTATATTGGTGCAAATGAGATACATGGCGACTTAAAGCAATGCATGAAATTGGATGTACTCGATGTCAACCGTTGAAAGCAGGATGAGAGGATTTGAGAAAGGGACGGATAAAGCAAAGAGGTAAAAATAGCCGATGTGAGAGAGCGGTAAAGGAGAGCACTTTTCAGGAGGTTTATTGATTTATGAAAGGGTGACCAAAGGCTTTGGTTGTATGCGATATGAAGTAGAATTTATTATTTTTATGTTTGCAGATGATTTCACTGCATTGGAACACGCCCATATATGCATTATGAATTATGAGATGAAATAAAAAAAAATATGCATTGATAATAAAAATCAGAATGAAGTTAGTGATTGTTTAAGAATAAAGACTATGTTATCAAAAACTTTCACCTATACGCAGTGACTGATTCAATGTGTTGTTGATCTTGATTGACAGCTGTTGTGTGTGTGTATGTTTTGTATTTTAATATTGTCACTCTTTGCACCACCAAGAGAAGCAGCGGGATAAGCAGAATAAATCCATCAACGTGGGGTTGTTGTACGGTTCAAATTCAGAAAATCCAATCCAATCCTTCCATCAATTCACCAGCCGTGATTTATCTTCTCACTACCCCCTAAATCCGATGTGTCATTTTGGGATGGCGCTCCTTCGCCCTTAATTCTGCGGTTGTCATGGAAACAGACCTTCCGTGCAGTCTGCAAGGAGAACGAGGAGGAGGAGGAGGGAGGATGAAGGCTCCCCTGACTTTCAGGAGGTGGCTTGTCTTCTCTCCTGCATGATGGCTGCAGCGAAAAGGTGGGTGGGGGTGGGGGGATTTTACACTCTCACCAACACCAAACATGTTTTCTCATATGCACACTTCTTGCCATTCCAATCTTGATTGTAATGCATCTTCTGTAGTGTTGGTTCATCTTTTCGTCACAGTAGTCACATAATTGAATACAAGTCTAAACCTATGCAAGCGGGTCTGTGAGACTTGGGCACAGCGGGTGCTTTGAGCTAAATGCTAACACTAGCATGGCAACCTGCTCACAATGACAACGTCAACAAGCTGATGTGAGCACATGCAATATTTACCAGGTTCACCACCAGTGTGTAAGCACGCTGAGCACACAAAGTACAACTGAGACTAAGTTTTACAAGCGTTTACCACAAAACCACAAAGTGTTGGAAACATTTTATTTTTGGACTACTGGACGAAAAGGAATGACCAAAGTTATTACAATTCGTCCTGAAGGCGACACAAACGTCTGAACCAAATTTCACAGCATTTTCATTGCTATTCAAATGTCAGTACCCACCTCCCCCCAACCCCCCAAACACTTGAGTAAAAATAAGATCAACATGCCGTCTTGTTCACTGCAGCCACTGAGGGCAGAAACAAGTCACGATCAGCTATTCAGACACCCATGGGAGTTGGCAGTCTAAACAGGGTCATTTGTTTAGATACACATACAGAGGGCGAGGGATGGAAACAGCTTGAAGGCCGCTCCACACTCCCGCCTCTGGCTGTTGGCTTCATTACTATCCACCTGTCCTCCCCCAACTTCCCTCCTTTCTTCAGTGTAAAAAAGGTTTTACTGTATTAAAATGTTAAAACTTAAATGTCCCTTAACCATAATATAATTGCTTTGAAGTAGGCTGTATCTTTACTCATATGTATTATTATTATAACATTTTAATTACATGCTGGCACTTAAATAGAATCATCATAACGAAATAGTGAATCTGTTTTTCTGTTTCATCATGGACCTGGCAACCTTCAAATAATCTCTGTGAGGTTGAGCTTGACAATACACATTTTGCATGCGTTATACAGTATCACTTTGAATTCAAAGAGACAAATCTAATCATGTAGCCATCATTTTAGCCAACAAACTGTCTAAGACCCAAAGCTTCACACAACAAACAGGTTATACAGGATGACCCAGGAAACTAAACGTTGAGGGAACGGTTTGCTGATTTTGGTCGGAAACATTTCTTTACACAACATGTGCATCATGATACATGAAATGTGTTATCATATATAGGTTCAGACAATAGTTGATTGGACTTTGATACATGAGTATTGGAATATAATCAATATTATGTCACAGCCCATAGTGCAAACTATTCAAAGTGGTAATTTTGTATTTTGTGCGTTAGTGCTCTTAGTAATTCAACTGATCCGACACTGATATGTTGGCTAACGGTTGTTTTAACATTTGCATAGTCTTTATGCTGTCACACAGTTGTCATATAGGTTATAAATAAAACGTCTGCAGGGATG
Organism: Ophiodon elongatus; assembly: GCA_016806645.1. Lineage (NCBI taxonomy): Eukaryota > Metazoa > Chordata > Actinopteri > Perciformes > Hexagrammidae > Ophiodon > Ophiodon elongatus. The sequence continues at coordinate 3,589,563 of JACSYO010001924.1, read as the reverse complement.
GCCATGACTGTCCATCTTTCTGTCCAACACACCTTTAGGTCTAAAGGTCCCCAGCATTTTGATCCATGATGTGTTATCTCAATCACTAAGAGAAGGGTCTGTGGCCGGCTGCACTTACTAAACACATCTCAGCATAATGGCAGGAGGATTTGATAATTAGCAGCAAATATATTACAGTTCTAAGAAAAGAAAAACCTAGGATCAGTTCAAATTTACTATAAGTAGAACTTTAAACATGAATCTCAAAATTATGAGATGTCAGGGTATAAGTTGCACAAGGAATAAAACCACCCACACCCACAGTGTAACAACAACAAATATTTTTTCTCTTGACGTAGACATTTGCAGTCTTTACACCTTATTGTCAATTAGACAACCACCAAGGAGAAACTCTACACCACAGGGGGTGACAACAACAACAACAACAACAACAACAACAACAACAACAACAACAACTGCAGAATAAAGCATCCAACAGAGAGACGTAGAGACGATACAAACTAAACAGCAGCTACAGCCCTTAGAGAGCGTGCACAGTTCTTCCCTTCTCAGTAAACGAGGGTGCCGTTGCGCTTACCTGTCTGAACGTCATTCCGTGACGCGCTCCTTCCCCGTTCTGCTCCACTTCCAACTTCTCTGCTCGTTCATTCGCTCCTCAAATTGGGAAAGTTTTGAGCTGACTGCAGCTCGGCAGTGAGCCACACGAGAGCTCATTGTGACAAACTGCAGACGTGCCTCACACGCCTCAGTTGCACGTGGAAGCATCCGAGGAGCAAACGCCACAGATGACGCTGAAGGATCCGCCATGACAATATTATCATTCAGGGGTTTAGCTCGACCCCCAGGGACCCAGCAGGCGCCTGACCTGCGGGTGGGTTCGATTTGCGTCACTGGAAAAAATCAGTGATTGACGTTGTTTTGTTTTTTTATTCATTATCCAAACCGTGAGACATGGCACAACGTGACACTCGACCAGTGAAAGTACACATTCAACATTTATCTTTTTGCAGAATAGCTGCTGAGTGCAGTCTGTCACCTCTCTGGTCATGGAGCTCTGCCCAGTTTCATTCATTTCTTTGCCAGTATTTGGTCATAAACCAAAAGTATTGGGCAAATTAAAGTTTGGACATGATGATGATGGGTCACCAGTACAAGTCGTCCTAAGGGGGTCATGACATTGTCATCCACATCTCATGGCCCTCCATTCATTAGTTGTCAATATCTATAATGGGACTATACAGACATGCATTGCACAAAAGAAATATGAGAATCTATTGCCATGAAATTTACATAGCGTCTTCAATCACTCCTGACCCCAGAGATTTCAACTGCTACTTTCACCTTCAGGTCTGAATATCAGGTTTGTCTACAAGATATCTCAGTGGCAGATACAGTAGCTGTGAAAATCGTTCATCCCAGCAGGTTGCCTATGAATATTGTGAACACACTGTGCACCTGAAATAAATTGGTTTGATGCTTTCATCTATCTAAATTGTTCATTTAACAGACAAAAGATTGATTAAAACTGCACTGAACTATTTTTTTTTACTTGTTAAATACCAACCGGTGTATTTTCCAAATTCTCGTCCCATGGTACCCCATAATTTAATTCTGTCTTCTCTTCTCTCAAACCATCTGTATTAATATGCGGCAGAAGACTGAATAACTTTTATTGCATTTGAAAGGTCACAGCTGGCACAGTTAAAAACATCTCTGCAATATAGAAATGCCTTTGCCAGGATTATGTCTAATACATTTTTGCGTCATAAGTTACATTTTCCTTGTCACCAGTATCTGCTGTCAAATGGTAAAAGTTTTACATTTTTGTTTTGGTCTGTGTACGACACCATACTGCCACAACAAAGGCATCGTTAATGGAGAACTTCTCTGCTGGGTCGAAAACACCGTCTTTTATTTATGGCCTGTACAGTTCATAAAGACCTTGTACATGACTTTGTTTGTCTTTTGCAGACTCATGGGCACGCAGAGTAAAAATATTCTTGATCTTGTATCCCAGGCATCTTTCCTCGCTCCCTGTCTACCTCTTTTCATCCTGTTGTTTTGATATGGGCCTGTGCCACTGGGACTCTGCTTGTTTCTCTTTTCTCATCCCCTCACTGAGAGAATAAGGGAACTCCTATACTCAGAAGTGGGGCGTTGGGTTCTTCTCATTAAAAATAATTGGTCTCTGTTCAATTAAGGCTCAGTGATGCTTCTTTGATCTCGCTGGTTCGGTGTTTTTTTTTTATCTGCGTCTTTCACATCCAAATCAACTGCTCGGAGTTGGCAAAAGTATTGGATAATTGGTTCTAAAGCGCTTACTTCCGGAAGATGCCTCTCTCACTCTGTGATTGATTTGCTGCTGTTGGAGCCTGCTGTTTGCAGATGAATACTGCGAGGAATACCGCCAGTGAACATGCACACTAATACTTCAGAGACACAAGACACATAGAAGTGGGTGCATAGTGCACACAGGAGCCCACACACACTGAAAACCCACTTGCCCGCACACCCACTCACACACTTCGTATTTCTTACTCTCACACACTCTACCAATTTATTGAAGAAGCTCTGCAGTATGAGCATGTTAATGTGCTGGCAGTGGTTCCTGTTAGGGGGGGGAAGCTGTTCTGTTGAATCCCAATAGCCCAGGGACAGAAAGGATACTAAGCCAAGCTTTGACTGCAGTTATGCTCCAACACTGCTACTTTAATAATTTTCTCTCTCCTCCCCTCGCTCGTCCTCTTTGCACCTCTTTTTCCCTCCCTTCCTCTACTTTCTGACAGTCCTAATCTCTATTCCCTCTCCACCTCTCCATCCAATTTGATACATTTCTTCTCAATCTAGCCTTCTTTTTTTTCTGCACCCCATGTAACTCTCACTGAATTCACCGCACATTTCTACATGCATAATATATGGTGGAGATCGATGCATTTTGAACAGATAGGCCTTTAGGATATTCACTGCTGCTGAGCTACTTAAATGCATGCTCATCAGTGCGTTGATGTGGGATGTTTTATTAGACATATTTTATGCACACACAGGAGTGTATCAGGAGATATGCAAATGCAATATATGAATTGCACACTCACACAGATGCATGCACAAATGCCACACACACAGCATATTTTGTCTCTGTCAGATTGCATGCCAAAGGTATACAGCACAATTACATAGGGAACGATTTTCTTCAATCATTGGCAAAAGAATTGAAGGAACATCAAAGATATAGAGGATGAATGGATGCCTGTTACGCTCGGGGTTTATTGCTCTGCTGGTCTACCATGAAGATCACCGGTAACATCAAACACACATGCAGACATTTATGACATTTTAAGTATCTGGATTTCACAAAGAAAAGAACAGCTTCCTCCGCTGGAGTGAAAATAATGTGGCAGACAAACCTGGTCGCAAAAGAGGAAGAAGTACTTTGATGAGTGACGAAAGAATGAATGTGAATGATCCTGATTGTTTTGAAATGTAACAGATGCACTGTCAAATACAACACTCATTTCTACAGGTGAGTGGAGCACAGTTGGTCATCAAGGAGGTATAGTATAGTTTTTTCTGTAACTTGAGTTGGATTCTGCAGGAGTTTTTCCACAGTAACTGTTCATTTACCGATCATTAAATATTCAGTGGCCACTTCATTGTGTACACTTCCTCCAGAATGTCAGGTGTACAGTAAATAATACAGGCATGCAGGAGCAAGAGGGTCAAGGATTGTTCAACTAACTACAAAAATGAGAAGTCGCTGAAGTGCTTTTAAACAGATTGAATGTTGCTGAAGCAGAAACAGCCAACATGTTGAGGTACAGCACACTAAATTGTGCACTGAGACTGGTGAATTAAATCATGACTGAAAGAATTTGATTTAAAGTGAGAAGGCAGGATGCTAAAAAGACAGTCCAAGAATTTACAGTCTTCTAATTCTAATTGTTTTGTTGAACACAAAGAATGTAGGCTTTAGGGGCTATGGGTTTATTAAATTAAGTGAAAGCTGTGTATGTAGTGAACATAAACATTCACACAATAGTGTTCCCCCATGTTTTATATTCACAGGCAGTTTAATTTGAAGCTAATTAAAGCTGCCACAATGTTATATATTTGATCAGCTATCGACATAGAACATTTATGTGAGCATGAAGCTTAAGCTCTTGTTTTCTTAATCTTAAGACGTAATGCAGTTGAATGAATGTATGGGACCATCTCCTTTCTTCTCAAAACGTTATTAGTTATGTAATCAATGTAATCTGCTAATTATTTCAGAAAAAGTTACAGTTATGTAGTATATTGGGGGAAATGAACACAGACAGAGCACTTGAGGAAATCTATGTCTTCATCATGATGCAAGATGAGGGTTAAAGCAGTAACAAATCAAGTAGGCCTATGTCAAGAGAAAACTACGTATTATAAAGCCATAAAAAAAGCAAGTGAAGAGAATTATATATTTTATATTTTTGATGGAAGTTAGCAGATAGCCCAGGATTTCCAGAAGAAGACTCTGCAGCCAACTCTTCGAGTCTTCAAGACCAGTCCACGTCGATTCTTCTCCTGTTTCTCTGTGTCCGCGGGTCCTTTGAGGCTATTTCTGTCTTCAAATTTGGAGAGTTTATAAAGCCACTCTATCAAGTTCGGTTTCTTTGTCCATTCCTAGGGAGAAAAATATTGACTTAATGTACATATTAAAGGATTCTGAACACTTACAGGCTCTTAAATGTAAGTAAATATGAATTTTTACTTCACCATGTTTGTGCTTCAGGGGAATGGGAATTTCTACCAAACTGTATATCAGTTTATCAAATACTATAGAACTTTTGCATTTATTGCTCACAGCCAGAAAGGGAAATGCAAACGTGTGTTTGTCCTCTAATCTCTAATCTGTAATTTCATGGAGGTGCAGCTCTGAGGATGATCAAATGACAGTGATCGGACAGGTAGCTCTGGCAGCATCCAGAATGACTCACTGGGGATAAAATTACCCTTTTAAAAGATCAAGATAAATAAAATGTGTTTGCACAAGTACAGACAAATGTTGTACATTTATCAAATAGTAGACAGGACATCCTGATGCCTGCAGTGTGATCATAGCTGGGACTTGTGACCTGGTTTCAACCATTGAGAGGAAGGATGGTGTTGTGTAGTACTAAGCATTAGGGACATTATGGAGAAGGGCATTAAGTAAAGTAAAAACGCCTTACTTGTTTGTCTTGTAATTTGTCGAGCCATGACAACGAGTCTTGCAGAAGTTGGAGGTCTTTAAATCCCGGCTCAGCCTTTGTATTTTCCGCAACACACAATGCAAAACACAAAAGTGCAAAGATGCACAAAATGTGGGCCATCCTTCTTTGGGATATCTTGCTTGTTTGCTTCTTGTTGAGATAATTCTTCTTGGCAAGACACCACTACATCCACTGCTGATCTCACTGTCACAGAGAGACGTTCGTTTTTAAAGTGGTACCTAGGCCCAACAAAGGAGGAGGAGTGAGCAGGTTGTTTGTGTAAGGATCATCCTCAATTTTGTCTTTTCCCCCATCAATGCATTGAAGCATGTACTATGTAATTTACAGCCGTCATTAGGAGTGAGACAAAAGGTCTAAATAAATGCTGTCATTGACGTAACTTGAAAATGTGAAAGATTCCCTCTGCCTTCCATTTTGAAAGCAAATTCCTGTAAGCAAAGTGAAATGTGCACTCTAATAAAATAAAACATTAATGACGCTGACATGGGGGAAAACAATGATTTCATTAACCCTGCTGTGCCGTAAAAGCTTAATCAACGGGCAGTGCAGAGACACTGGGATATCCAGAGGCCATAAAGGTCAATTTATCATTCCTTACACCCTTGTGAGTTGGTTCTGTTCGTCCCTTAATGAGATTTCTGCTCTGTTTCATTTAACAGTTCGTCTGCATCTAAACTAGGGAACATTTGTCACAGGCCATGATTTTGTAATGACACATACTGTAAATAAGCAACTGCATTTCGTGCACCGGAGATTTTACAACCCGTGCCTTTAAAGTCACCGTGTTTTAATTTGTATCAAGTCTGTTTTTTTTTGGTACGGATAAATTTAAACGCAAAGTAGGTCAACAGACTTTCTAACATTGTAAATTCAGTTTGAAGCAAAATGTGATAACCAACATAAATAGACACAAAACTGGATGGACAAAATCCTATCAAATCCCACCTTATGACAGCTGCAAGTGACTGGAGTTTTAACGGTTGCTCCTGTGTGAGGATTTTACCTAAATAAATACCTTGTGACCAGCGTAAGTGTAATGCCTGTAAAAATACGAACAGATGTTTTCTAGTCTCTGTCAGGCACATGTGGAGGAAAAAAGGACATGTGTCCTTCTCGGGAGACAACCTTGAAGCGCATCAACCTTTCAACAAATCGCCTTTCTAACCCAATTATAGAAGTGTAGAAGCCTAATATAGCTGCCTAAACAATTAGTAAGTGCACTGTCGGGTGCAGAATAATCCTGTTAGGAAGGCTACCGAGAGCACTTTACAGCAACAGTGTTTCTGTCCATGCTGACAACTGTCAGCACCAGGCCATGTGAGACTTATTTAATTTAAGGTGGCTTTCAAGGAGTTGCAGCTTGTTATCCTTTTTTTTGTCAGATGTGCCGGGACTCTACTTTTAATGAGCTGTGATTCTGCTCCAAAAATGTCAAAAATAAATTTGATAGTCAGTGTGATACTTCATCACAGGTTTTTTAATTCCCTTAAGAGGGTACAGCTCCTCTTCAACTCTGACTTGTGTTAGCGGCCTCCCTTACATAAGCACACAAGGCTGCTTGTTATTTCTGACTCTGAGCAATCAATATGTTGGAAATATGCGTGCCAAAAAGCAACAGCATTTTGCACAGTGTTGTTTAAGGACATTGTTGTACCTTTTTTGCATTTAGCTGTATGTGGCGTTTGCATCTATTGATCCCAGTGACAGATATGGATGAGTGAACTTGAATGACTGCTCCTTAGGGACGTAGAGCTCTGCTGATACTTGTCTGAGAGAATAGTGCAGAGAAATAAGATGTTGAAGAGGAATGAGGCTCTTCTGGATTGCAAATTAGCTTCATTGTTTTTGTTCACAGCTTCTTTCAAACTACTGGTCACATGTGGAATCAACAGGCAGATTAGCATACTATTAAAATAGCCATTATTTCTCTTCATTATTTTATTTTAATGTATTTTCCTGCAATTGACAAACCAAAACAACAAAGATGGGATGTAAAAGAAACCATTTCACAATATATCTCTCAAGATCTTAATGTGCATTTTTTTTTTGGCCCGAAGCCACAGAGCGAGCCTTCTGACAGTTAATTTAGAAATGGATTGGAGAAAGTTGCAGGCTGTATGAGTCATACGCTTTAATCCTTTCCATGGACCATTTGACATGCTGAAGCTGAAAGAAATGCTCTCAGAGTGAGGGCACAAATGACTCCATATTTGCGTGTGAAAACACAACAACCTAACAATTCAAAAGCGAGAGCATCACATTTACAACATGCTGCCTCTCCAGGTATCATAAGAACATGTGTGTCATCTGTTGTGACCTCATTCTTTTTATGTCATTCATGGACATCAACACTGTATAAATAATCATTTCTCAGTGGCTTGGCTGTCGTCTGCATAAAATCATAACATTTTCATGCATTTTTGTTTCCAAGGCACCTTTAGTCACATGGCCATAGCAACATAGGAGAGTGGTGTTGTGCTTTCATCAATGAAGGCATACATGGTCAGAATTTAGGCTTGTCTACATCACAGATGGCCTGTTTTCAATGTGTCACTGACAAATCAAGTCAAGTATTTACAAGCATTTAAAGTAAAACAGAATGAAAACAACACATTTCAAAGCAAAGACTTACTGAATTGGGCACAGTGGTGCTATTGCTACTAGTATTACTACAATAACTAGTAGTACCTTTATCACTGCTATTACTAGCTGGTATTAAGGCTCACGTGTGTCACAGGACCAATTACATACAAGTGGCACACTACAGCCTTGATAAGATATAATGACTCACTAAATGTGTCATTCATTTTAATATACACTATTATCAGAGCTTATATAACACCTGCAATTAAAGTGATTGGCAATTTGCTTGACATGTATTTTATTCACAGCTAAGACTCATGAACACAGATTTGTAACTTGCCCCAGTGTAACAAACAGATGTACACATTACAAACTACCGAGACTATTTTATTCTCACATTTGTCCTATTTTCATATGTCAAATGCATGAATGAAAAAAGGAAACACTGAATGTTAAAAACTGTCCCCACGTCTGTCATCTGTTGGTTGCCATGGTTTCCTGCAGACACGACAACGGCTGATGACACTTTGTAGAGAAGTTCCCTTCACTGTGTGAGGTACAGGTTTACTATAGGAGAGAACAAAACAGATACACATGCAAGCCCAAATGTAATTATCAATTATGACTCATACGCAGGGTTTACAGCTGTATAATAGCTTAATTTAAAGTGGCATAGTAACCAAATCACAAAATCAACATGTTGTTTCTAAGATAGGATAGAAATTAGATTATTTAGCGCATCGGGATTATGATAGCACATGCAAAACCAAGAAGAAACTATGCTAAAGAAATTCCTCTGCAATAAGCAGCTGTTTGTGTCATCATGAAATACCCGACCGTGTTAATAATGTGATTTAAACTGCTAAAGAGAGTCATCCCCCATGGCATGTATCCACGACTGTTAACAGAGAAGTGAAGAGTTTACCTAAACATGCTGCTGGGGTCTAGTGAGGCCAACCAGTAGCTATAGGAATCAGGGTAGTAGTTGCAAGTTCCTCTGCCATGACACTCGATGAAGGGCACTTGGCGGAAACTTTCCAGACATGAGCCAGGAGAAACCAGGGGCTGGGAGGAGCCCTCTGCTCCAGCACCCGTTTGCTAGAACGGATAAAGGTCAAGTTACATGGAAAATAACACATGAGAAGATCCAGGTTGAAAAAAACAGAGACTTCTTTACCATGACAAATGAGTATCCAGTCCATAGTGACTCCCAGTCTCGGGGACATTCAGGTATCAGAGTTGTCTGGCTGTGGACGGCTATGACATTGGAGGTGGTTTCACACACTGAGCACCTAAACCACACATGCATACATAAATCCATATTAAAACTGCCACAAGTAATTGATTTATAAAAATATATATAACATACATATATAAATGTATATTTCAAATTAACAGAAAATGTACAGTATTTTGTATTTGCTTAGCCAATGCACAGTAATATATGAGTCTGTGTATATGTGTGCATGCTCCTGTTCAACCTGCTGATGTAGGAGGCCAGTGTATCCCCTGTGATGGAAGCCATGTTGGTAGGCATAGGAGTGTCAGTGGACAACCAGTAGGAGTAGTCGTTACGAGAAGCATAGCGGCAGTTACTTTCCGTGTCACAGAACAGGAAGGGCATGGTGGTGAAACGAGGGAGACAGCTTCCAATGGTGCCTGAGAGACAGGGTCACGAAATGACTCGCGCAAACAGCAAAGACACAGGTTTTTAAGATGCAGACTCTGCACAGTTTTTCTGTTCAGGAAGGAAGGTTTCCGTGCTCTTACCAAGGTCCTGACCATGAGCTCTCTCATTTCCATTAATGAAGAGGAAGGAGTAACCAGAGTAGATGAGGCTGGTGCCAAGAGGGCAGTCAGGGACACTTATGCTCTGACTGTGTCTGGCTATCAGGAAACTGTCAACATAACCTGGACCACCTCTGCCTGGCAACCCCGGCTGACCCTTGTTGCCTGGGTCTCCAGTTTTGCCTTCTGGACCTGCAGAGGAAACACTAATTAAAAAAAAAAAAAAACTGTACAATGGTACCAAGTGACCACACGTGGGTGCTTCTGTTTGGAGATTCTTTTTTTTTTGGGTGGGGGGGTTAGGGAGGTGTACTTCAGTCTTAGTCACTGCTAACACTAACTGTAGGACTGAGGAGTATATTTAAACCCACACACATGCACACACCTGGCAGTCCTGCTCTTCCTTTGTCTCCTTTGTGTCCAGTAAATCCAGGATGGCCATCTGGGCTGGAACCACGCTTGCCTTTGACGCCTGACGGACCTGGCACAGAAAGATTCAGTGTCACATGGTGCATCAATGCCCACCAAGGGACTGGTGTTGGAAATGAGCTTCAGACATATACACATATACAGTACATTGGACACTGCGTCTGCAATTGTCAAGGTGTCTCTGTTCTTGTCACTTACAAATAAACAGAGACACAAAACAAGTAAAGAAAACCAGCTTCATGGACGTGGCATGAAAGTGGCATAATATAGCCTGAACAAGCAATAGAAAAATTGTCAATTTACCAATCAAACATCACAATTTATATGACATTGAGTTTCAATGTATATGTTAATGGAATGGTTTTTAACTGACACACTTAAGGGCAGTATCCTTGGTGAAATAGTAGCACATCTTAAAAATCAATCCATAGATTGAGCTGAAATCTTATTTTGGACCTGGTTGGCCTGATGGTCCTGATGGTCCAGTGATCCCTGGGGTTCCTCGGTTGCCATGGGTACCAGGTGAGCCAGGAGGTCCTGGTTCATACATCGCCTTGACAAATATTGGTTCACCTTTTACGCCTGTAGTGACACAGCAGGAGCATTTAGAAAGCTATTTCCCAAAATATATAATACCTGTGTGCCATGGCTGATCTAGAATTAGTTAATGCCAGTATTGCAGATGGGATAACAGTTAACGTAATCAAGTGCGAGACAGGTAATCTAACAGTGATGGGTAGAGTATTGCATCTCTGCTGCAAGTCCTAAAATAATCACAAGGCTCAGTATTATTCCTGGTTATTTTGAACAGTAGTAAGAGAAACTTTTTCCGCACCAGGTCGTCCAGGAAAACCTTTCATCCCAGGTGGACCAGGAGGGCCAGGGATGTGTCCAGGGTCTCCCTTGACACCTAAAACACACAAGTCATGAACAGATTTCAAAGGAATTAGCTTGCCCATCACACCCTATTCCATAAATTCCATCTTATTGGATATCACAGAAGAAAAGTAAAATGAATCCTCATAAATGTATTTTTCTCTGTCCACTTTATTCTCTGTCCCATTTGTATTTCATCTCAGTTGTGTGAACATGAATCAATTGACAGTTGTTACTTTTCTGTGGTGACAGATCTGCTTTTGTCTGGGGAAGAATTCAAAGAGAACACCTAATCTCTAGGCTATAATTGAAATGATAGATTACCAGGAAGCCCATAGATTCCAGGAGGACCAGAATCACCTCTTGGTCCCAGGCCTCCAAATCTGTCGCTTTGACCCTGGGGAGGCAAATGAAACAATGAAAGGTCAAAGATTAGACTTTTAGAAGAGCAGCACTATTTGGAAGACTTAGCTTCAGTTGTGATGTAACTGCAGATGATGCTTAAAAGTAATCTCATCTTGTTTATTCTGTTGAAAGAAAATGCACACTTTTTAAAGAGATCCTGTCATTTTTAGTTTGTGTATTTTTAACTGCATTTTTCAATGTTTGTTTGAAAAGAAAATCACACCTCATTTGTTAAATACAAATATGAATGCAGAACATTGGGCTTGAATCTTAATTCTCTTTTGAAATACTTTTTGCCAGGCATTTGTCAAGTATTTCATCAAAGACAAATCACACTTACTGGTGGTCCTTGAGGGCCTGTATCTCCTCGGGGTCCACTATAGCCTGGGGCTCCTGTAAGACCTGAGTCCCCTCTGTCTCCTTTTAAACCCGGCAGTGTGGGACCTGGAAGGCCAGGTATGCCACGATAGCCTACATATACAGCAGGGAGGAGAGAGTAATTTAATTATCATAAAAATACAGACGTGACAACTAAGAACCAAGAAAAGAAAATAAGGAACAAATATGTCAAAATATATTTTGGACTTCTTTTGGGAGTATTATGTTTGTACATAAAATGGCAACCCCAGAATATCAGGTTACATCCCACTTACTAAGAAATGTTCTATCATGCATAATAACCTCATGAGTCCTGATATTGTGGTCTGATTTTGTGTCACTTTCAGAAAAAAGTGCACTGTATGTGAAACAGTACATCCTCACCTGGGCCACCAGGATTGCCAGGATGACCGTGGTCTCCTTTTGACCCAGGAACACAAGCCCCTTCCCTTCCTGGTAGTCCTTTCTGACCAGAGACCCCAGTTGAACCTGGAAATCCTCTGTCTCCTATTGGTCCAGGACTCCCTGAAAGAGTCAAGCCAGGGGGACCAGGGTTCCCGGGGGGACCTACAGTGTAGAAATACAGAGATGTGCACTACAATGTCAACAACAGTACTAATCAGCAGTGAAGAATGTAGTTTTTTTGGTCTTTGTTGGTCTCTATCTATATTGACAACATTTTTGGAAAGATTTAAGGTATTAAATCATAATTGTATCGTTGTTTATTTGGTCTAAACCACAATGATGCAAATAGGGATGAGCATGTGTTATACATGGGTATTTGGCATTTCACCGTAGAACATTATTTTTGAAGGTGTTCATGAGAAATGTGTTTTGTGCTATACAACACAACAGGTACATAACGGTGATCATATGGGCACCATCATCTGTAGAGCAAAACTTTGCAATCTCATTTATTGATTGATATTATACATATGAACACATTAACAAACAAAGTGCCTTTTTACGTAGTTTATTTGAGAATAAAGAGACATATTTAGATTATGTGATATGTTGAACCAATCTCATTATTTAACTTCCAGCATGTGGAGTGTAAAACCCAGACCATAAATCTGAGGTTTTTCTAGACCAGTTTCATGCTAAGCATAACAATATATGACTCAATTTAATAAATTTTAGTCTTGAAAAGGATGATGTCAATTACCTGAGACTCACCTTGTTGACCTGTGTCACCACGCCTACCAGGTGTCCCTCCTATAATGTCTACAAAGGGGTGATGGAAGAATAGGTGAGTTTTGGCAGTAGCCATGAGAGACATTTTTTTCTCCAGGACAAAAAATACAGACAATGATAATTGTAGGTGTGTAATATACAGGATATGTAGGAGCTCATAGAGCCTTACAATACTTTTCATACAGGATTCCCCTTACTAGTGTCTCCTTTCTGTCCTGGTGGTCCAGGGATCCCATCCCGGCCCTGATTGCCTTTAGGACCTGAATAACTACCGACACCCGGCAGGCCTGGGTCACCTGAGGCAAACAGAAAATAAATAAAGTAAGGCTGAGGTCAAACTTTAAAGAAAGTACAAATGAAATAGAACAGTGAATAATACCAATACAAGTTCCTTTCCTTTTAAAAATGACGAGAGTAAGGATTAGACTGTAGGCAGCACTTTAAGAATGTGTTATTCCTTGATTTTGTAAAATGTAAGGGTTCCTTCTTTCGTATAATATTTAAAATCAAGTACTTTAAAGGACACTTTACCGACAGGTCCATTGGGTCCTGTCTGTCCTTTGTTTCCTGGAGGTCCATCTGAACCTTTAGGCCCTTGATAGCCGGATGGACCTGGAATAGCAGGGTGAGGGTCAGGACAGGGGTGAGAGGTTAACCTATTATGAGCAAAACATTAAAAAATCATAAACTGCCTTATTTTCATGACCAGTAGTAACCATTTTGTCCATCAGGTCCTGGGTTTCCTTTGAATCCACGGTTTCCTGGTAAACCTAGAGGTCCAAAAGAACCAGGTACCCCTTTCTGACCCTTCATCACATAAGTATTGGTTGATCCTGGTTCACCCTGAGGATAGGACGAATGACAAAGAGGAGAAGAGAGAGAAATCATCATTATTTTCTTATTGTACTCTACAAAGACTTTCTACACCAATTATTCATACCTTTTGTCCTACTGTTCCAGGCCATCCATATCCATTGTAATTTGGCTCTCCATTAATGCCTTTGTTACCAGTTGGACCTGGTGCACCATCTGGACCTGGCCCTCCAGAGATTCCTTGATCTCCTTTTATTCCCTTTAGGCCTGTGAGGGTTAAAAATATATATATATGTATATTCGGTATTAAAAGCAGTACTATACTGCAAGATTATAAAAAAACATGATATATATATATATATATATATACACCTATTTTGTGACCCTTTAATGGCAATCTAAACATGCAAATGTAGAGCTATTTAGTAGTATTACTATACTTTCATTTGTGAGGTTAGTGCATTTGTATGAAAGCAATCAGTGTGTATGGCCCTAAACTAAAGTTTAGGCCTTACCTGTAGGCCCTTTGACTCCTGGGTCTCCTGGAGCTCCAGCAGGTCCTTGACTTCCTTCTGAGACAACTAATCCATCAACACCTGGATCACCTGGGGGACCTGCACAGAGAAAGGCACACAGCACAAATTAAGTTTCAAAACTTGATGATTGGGTGAACCAAAATACTGACAATTGTATAATTACAAATGTGAAACTAAATTCAAACCTTTTTGTCCAGGACCCCCTGGTGCTCCATCTATCCCTCTCCGCCCTTTTGGTCCAGTACTTCCAGTATCTCCACTGGCACCAGATACACCAGGGTAACCTGACAAAGTACAGATAGAGTTAGAATATTTTCACCACCTTACAGGCTATACTCAACAGTACAACAGTAAGACTCACAAAGACTGTATTTATTACTTCACATGCACTCTTGCAAGATTTTGCAATGTCCTGTGGTACCAAAATTTAAAGTTGAGTTAAAAAATAATGTCTAAAGAGTTATAATGTTTTGTGAGACAAATGTAAGTGGTTGTGATATTGATATTTTTATGAGAAGCATTTACTGAAGCTTACCCGGATTTCCAGGGTCTCCTGGGAGCCCAAAAATGTTTATTGGTTGTGGTGACAGAAGGCCTGGAGAACCTCTGGGACCTGGATCCCCATTCATACCTGGTGGACCCCAGGAACCACTGGCTCCATCTGGGCCGGGGGCACCTGTAAACAGTCATTGGGGCATTGACTCCATCATAACTATACACCACACATACAACTACAATGAATCACCAACCATTGTCTCAGTTCTGACGCAAGACTTTTTAACATTTTCGTAATCTATACATGTTAAACATGTGTAGTTGATATATGGTAGAGTGATCTATCTGTACGTGAAGGTGTGTGTGTATGTTCACATTTGTACTTTACCTATTTGGCCAGGTGATCCTATAATTCCAGGCAACCCATCTGGTCCATAACCTGGTAACCCATCTGGTCCAGGGTCTCCTCTCAGTCCTAAGGAAATGCAAGTGAAACCAAGCTGTAAGTCTACAAATATACAATATTCTACAATGTAATGGATATAATGTTTGGTGATAAATAATCATGTATTAAACAATTAAACATCTACAAAACAGTGTTTTAGCCTGTCAGAGAAACATTGCCCTACCTGGTTGACCGGGCAGGCCGTTTTGTCCCTTGATCCCTTTTTGTCCAGTGAGCCCACGTGAACCTGGCACTGATGGCCCAAGAACACCAGGTTCACCGGGGACGCCAGGACGACCAAACCCTGGCAAACCTAGGTTCCCCTTCTCACCGGGGGAGCCATTGGGTCCTGGACGGGGGGAGACAGAGAAACAGAGTAAAATAGAGGTGGTAAGGTAAGGAGATGGTGGAAAAGAAACTAAACTCTAAATTAGTTGGACAGTGTTGAATTATGGGGAAGATATTTCCACACTTCGTCCTTTTTTATCTTTCACCTTCTGCGTTAATTGTCCCTCTGGAGTTGTCAGATAAGTTCATCACATGACTTTAATATGCACTGACCTGGATGTCCTGGATACCCATCTGGTCCTTGTGGTCCCCTTCGCCCAGGTAAATCACCTATACATGAATCTTTATTACCAGGTAGTCCTGGGGGGCCTACAGCACCTTTACTTCCTGTATGTAACAGAAGAAATCAGTTGATAGATGGGTTTGTATTAATATGTATGGATGAATGCACATGTGTCTGTCTTTAAACCATACAAGTATTTCTGTCTGTCTGCAGGCTGCAGTTTTATATCTGATTTATGAGTACTGTACCCTTTTCTCCTGGAAAACCAGGATTTCCATGTGCTCCTTGGTTCCCAGGTAGGCCATGGATCCCAGGATCTCCTCTGGGCCCCTGAGCTCCATCTTCTCCAGGATGCCCTGTGGGTCCTGGGATACCAGGGTATCCAGGCCCACCTTCACCCTGATGATCACACATATACAGCATAGTATTTATTTATTCATATTGACACATTTCAATGAGCCTGCACTACTGTTCTAGTGCTGTGCTATTTGTCTATCATGACTTTTCACTTTACTGTGAAATATAGAGAAACTATTATCTGCATAGAAGTCAGAGGCAGCTGAAACAGATGTCTGTTCCTCTTGAAGAGTCCTTAACAGGGGTAGACATTTATTATACTGTATACATCATTTATGGCAGCAAAAAGTCCTACAAAGACACAAAATCAATTTTAATAACTCAATGAAAAACTACAGAACGTCTTGGATGTCCTGCAAAACTGTTACTTCCTGACAAAAGGTGGGTCTTTAGTGATGATTTTATTCTGCCCTACAAAATATAAGGTGCAACCAATAAAGTCATGACACTTTTTTCAAACAATCTCACTTTTCTGATTGTTCTTTTAAATCAAACTGATATTCTCTACCATAACAGACATAACAATTAACACATAACATATCCATAATACTTACCACTCTCATGTCCATATAATATAAATTAAGCTACAACCAGGAGTCGGTTAGCTTAGCACAAACACTACCGGTAAAATAATACACATAATACTGGTAGTCAGATTGTGTAGCCTTTGGACAGAGCCAGGCTAGTTGTTTACCTATTTCAAGTCTCTAAGCTATACAACTACAGACTTTAGCTTCCTATTCACTGTTTAGAGAGAGTGGTATTGATCTTCTCATCAAACTCTCTGTCTAATGTCCCACAACAGAAATTACATCATATTTAGACAGATATCATTACAGGGGACCTTTGACATAACGTACCTCCTGTTTTTTATCTGCATATATATTACAGTGTAAACCCTGGAATCAGGTGTTAAAGCAGTATACCTTTAGTTTGACCTTTTACTTTGCTTTCACATAAATGGCCATTACTGTACTTTATATATTCAATGCAGATGTATACTACTATATATTAGACTATATATAAATGGCAAATTTTGTTTGTGTCTCTGACCTTCAGTCCTGAACGACCAGGAAGGCCTGGTGAACCTGCCCAACCAGGCAAGCCCCTCCCTGGAAAGCCCGGGAGACCTGGTTGCCCCTTGTCACCTGAACAACACACACACACACACACACACACACACACACACACACACACATACAAAGTGACATAAACATGAAAGATACATTAATCATACTTTTAGCTGTTTGCCAGTCAACTAAGGAGGTATCAAAGAAACTAAATTATATTACTAATAATACATTGTGTGCTCTAATAATCTTGAATTTGTTATCTGAGCATCTTTTTTTGGCTTGAGCTCCAAAGCACATGGATTACCTTTCTGTCCTGGGATCCCCGGCCTTCCAGGAAATGAAACCTTACCACTTTCTCCTTTCTGTCCTCGAAAACCTGGTATTCCTGGGGTACCTGGTGCTCCGTGTTGACCTGGATGTTTGTTGGTAAGTATGAGACACGCTTTCATCATCTAATGTATGGTAACATAAAGACCATCCATAATAAATACTTCAGTCATACAGCCATGTTTACCTGGGCTTCCATGTGAACCAGGCAAACCTTCAGAACCGGGTGGTCCAGGGAATCCTTTGATGTTGATGTGGCCAGGTTCACCTTTCTGGCCTACCAGTCAAGGAGTGAGAGAAGAAAGGATTCTATCTAATTATGTGTTTATGTATACATGTCTGTCAAATTGTATATTGGACAATGTGCTTCTTTACCTGGAATCCCAGGTTGCCCTGGCAGGCCAGGCACCCCAACATCTCCTGTACTTCCCGGAAGTCCAACAGGCCCAAATCCCACAAGCCCAGGGTAGCCAACTGGTCCCGGTCTGCCTAAAGGCCCTGGTGGCCCTGGGAAACCACGGTCTCCCTCTGAACCAGGGAAGGGATACTAGAGAGAAGATGGAGAACTTATTCCAACAATTACTAAAATGACATATTCTTTTGGATTGGCTCTTGGACATGGCTGAGAATTTAAGAACCAAATGACAAAATAAATGGCACGTTAAGCTCAAGTCTGTCAAAACCTTCTCACCGAATCCCCTGGAGGCCCCTGATCGCCTTTGCGACCAGGTAGTCCAGGAAACCCAGGGAGGGCATCTGCACCAGGTCTGCCAGGCTGTCCCGGGTCTCCTTCCTCTCCCTTTATCCCAGGAGTGTTGCAGGGATATGAGTCTCCCTTTTGTCCTGGAGGGCCTTCAAATCCCATTTGACCAATAGGACCCTTCAGAGAAGAAATATTGTTTACAAGTGTTTGTTAAAAATAACTCAACTAAAACAACAAACTGGTGGAAACTGCTGATGATGATCACAGTTACAATGACTAACCGCTTATATGAATTTAAACGCTTGGGACAGAATCATTCCAACAAATGCTCTTTAAACAATTTGCATAAAGTAGTCAATTAGTCCGCTTATAATATTCACTTAGGGTCTTTTCATATATATTTTTTTTACTTTACTCCCATGATACTTTGCCTCACAGCAACCTGTCTGCGTCCGGTTTCCAATGTACTTTTTTAAAGACATGCTTTCTTACTGGTCTTCCAGGTAAGCCAGTAGATCCTGCGAAGCCTGGATCCCCTTTAGCACCTGGTCCTTGATTATATCCTGAGCGACAGAAAGATCTATAAAGTCTGCTCCAGTTTTAAACATTTCATACTCTCCAGTATTTCCAGTGAAAAATAAAAATCCATTTAAATGTAGAAGAAGGACAGATTTGGTAGAAGCTCTGTGTTTTCTTGTGATGAATATTTTTACCAGGGATGCCAGGTTGGCCTCGTGGACCCGGTGGCCCTGAGAATCCTGATCCGAAACACTCATAACAGGTCTCCCCCTTCACTCCTGATCAAAGAATAACCATGGGAATATTTGATGATATGAGTCCCATTCATATAACACAATATTATGTTTTTGTAACGTTTTTCTTTTTTTACTCTCTCCAGCCCATTAAAGGGCTGCATGAACTGCTGTGCAGCAACAACTGCACATAATAGTCTCCCAGCAGAGCTTATTAACAAGGGGGAATTAGCAAGTTAGAAGACATGTAACAAATTAAATGGTAACAATTAATTTTGGAATGATACTTAGTTTCCCACCTTTCATTCCATACGGCCCATCATATCCAATCGGTCCAGGCATACCTCTTGTTCCCTTCATTCCTGGGAGACCTTTGGTAATCCTGTTAGCTACAAGCAAACATCAACCACACTAATCAGTCTACTAGTTATGATATCCCTTGGCACATTTATTCCAAAAAGTGTTTTTCTTTTCATCGTATAGGTGCACTTTTGTTGATACTTGAGAACTCAAAATGATCCAATAAAATCTATCTATCTATCTATCTATCTATCTATCTATATATCTAAACACAAAGCCTGACACTTTTTACCATTAAGTAAAGGTATTTTTTTGTGGATTACTGTAAAAAGAACTGCAGACGTTTTATCTTTACATAACAGAAAAGAGAAAAAAGCAAGTGAACTCTGAAAAGATGTCAAATGATCCCATGTAGACATTTTTGTCGAGTAACTGCCCTTGCCCAAGCTTACAGTCAGAGCGTACAAGCCTTTAGAATAGAAGATTTAAAAAATGAAAGCTTTACTCAACATACAGTACTATCACACATGCAAGAAGTTTGTTGAGATATTTGAAATAACTACCGGTATTATTGAAAGTGGGAGAAATACCAGACGTAGTATTATCATTGGTAGAAGAAGTAATAGTAGTTTAGATTAAATAACCTTTTAGAAGGAAAACATTTACACATACTTCTGTCTTCAGGAGGTCCAGGTGGGCCCTGATCTCCAGCAGACCCTTGATCCCCATCATCCCCATCTAGACCTGGGAGTCCTGGATAAATAGCCCCAGGCTCCCCAGGGTCTCCTTTGTGGCCTGGAAACCCATTGGGACCACGAGGGCCTGGCACATAAATCCCAGATGATTGGCCTGTGTATTGTAAAGTGAGAGACTGTAAGCAACATATTAAGGGAAACCAAAAGACATAGCTTGTTTTTACTGCACCTTTTAAATACAGTACAGAGTGATAGGGAGATAGAGAGATGGGATGAGAATAGCCTCTTTGCTACACACCTGGAGGTCCATCAGGTCCAGGGAATCCTTCAACACCTGAGAAAAGCATGGTAACTTGTATTATTTCTGTATATGCAAGTCTGCTGAAAGCAAACATGTATTTTTAGAGTTACCAACACTGCTTCAGCAACTCAATCATGGCAGACATTGGCTTTAGCCTTCGCTATACTGATCATCTTAATAGACTTATTATTACACAGCATTATATTTATCTACCTTGACGTCCAGAGAGCCCAGGTGAGCCTGGAAAACCAGGATCTCCGCGGTACCCTTTGAGTGGCTCAGTCACAGGGCCAAATATCTGTAAACAAAACCACAGAGGGCATGTAGTGAAATCAAGATGAATCATCAAGAATAGTGGGATTTACTTATGCTGGAGAACACACTTTTACTGAATATTAATATCTAAAAAAATTGCATTGGAAACTGGCTTCAAAGTACCATAAAGTTCAGGAGTACTCAGTAGAAAATTATCAGAATGAACTCACATCTCCATTTGGACCAGGGGGACCCCTATCTCCCCTTTCACCCTAAATAATGGAGTGTACAATCAAAGAATGATGATACAAAGCATACCAAACCATTAAAAGCTTGTTTCTGGCATTAACAGATCACTGACCGTCCCTCCTGGTGTCCCCGCATAACCTGGATCACCTTTTGGCCCAGGCCATCCCTAAAGAAAACTGTATTATATTCAAAAGCCACACACATAATAACATAATGACTCTGCATACATACACATTCATATGATTGTAGAACAGTACCTTAGATGATCGTCCAGGATCGCCATCCTTCCCTGTCTTTCCCTGGTAGGACAATTGAGAACATAAGTGAGGAATTGGCAGATTCTGCTTTCTATAAAGAAATAGTTTACAAAGGGCCTCAGCCATCCTTTAATTCATTTCATGATCAAAAGTGTTGTTTTGGTTGGCATCACATGGCAGTAATCATGAGAGCAATCAACAAGTTGGATTGAGGGGCGGCCCCTCTTTCATTACATATGGAGCAATATGATTAGCAGGGGCCCCGCTCTTATAAGCAGTGCCTCAGTTCAGGTGCATGCCACAAGCTTTCAATATAAAGAAATAAAATATTTTTTTTAATGTTTTTTTTGTGTGTTTTGAATCTGCAGCTGACATGTCCTTGTTGTCTTCATGTAAAATGAAAAGAGAAAAATCTGGCTATACCATGTTGGCCCCTTTAGTGACGCTCTCAATATATTTGCAGGGCATGGCCAAGCTGTACCCTTCTCTCTTTTGTCCCAATAGTTCAATCCTTTCCCTTGTTTCATAACAGCCTTCATTGTAGCTAGGGTGCACCTATAGGGTGTAGTGGTACGACTGTGCACTGTAAGTTGGACTGAAGCTATCTTTTTAACAAACTGATGATGAAATGGTTAAAGCCATTACTTGATGTGAAGTTTGCAAATGATACTACTGTCATCAGCCGGATTACAAACAACGGACGAAATAATCTTGCAGAGTGGTGCTCAGAGAAAAACCTACTGCTAAAGGTCAGCAAGACCAAGGAGCTGATTGTTGATTTTAGAATAAAGGAGGTAAGGACTCACAGCCCCTATCTACATCAGTGGAGCTGAAGAGGAGCAAGTGAACAGTTTTAAGTTCCTGGGAATCAGCATCACAAACAACCTGACATGATCATCACACATCTCCATCCTGGTAAAGAAAGCTCATAAACCGCCGTATTTCTTAAGGAAACCTAAGAGGGCAAAATTCCTGTGCCAAGTTCTTGTTAACTTTCACGGAGGAAGCATCCTGACTGCAAACATTACAGACTGGCATGGGATGTGCATGGCTCAGAACAGGAGGGATCTACAGTGGGTGATTAAAACGGCTCAGAACATCATTGGCACCCATCTACTGAGCATCCGTGATATTGGTGACCTGAAACACCTAAGAGGTGTCCGCGATTCTCGAGTGATCTCGTGACATTGTGAGAATCCAGCTGCGAAGAGCCCAAAGGATATTAAAAGTCAATACCCACCTCAACTACAGCCTGTTCACCCGGCTGCCATCTGGCAAGCATTACAAAAGTATCAGCTGTTGTACCACCAGATTTCAGAGCAGCTCCTTTCCTCAGGCTATGAGACTCCTAAATTCATCCTCCAACCTCCACAGATAATTTTTTTTACTAGTGTTTTTCTTATGTAGCAAAGTGGGATTACAAACTACACTTTGTTGCACATCCCTATTGTAAAATAACAATAAAATAACCTTGTAATCTTGATTACACCTGCAAACACTAAAATTACCTTTAAATTATTCACAAAGCCATTCACTTGGCTACATACATCCACACCCGATTGGTCAAAACCTGCAGTTATCTGAGTGCCTCCCTACACAACTGTCTATCCTCCAGGTGCTCATTAATATATTTAAGTGACAGAGGAACAATGAATAAGGGTCTGGTTTCATTTTTATTCTTATCTTCTCTTTTCTTGTGTCGCAATGTGGCCAATCACATTGAGTTTAATGCTGTATTACTGCCCTCTGCTGGTCATCTTTTTTCTCAGGCTATTCCCAAAGTGTTACTGGTGGCCCTTCAATGCAAGAGATGCGGTGAATCATCTCATCTTCAGGGAGAAAGATATGTTGCAACAGTCGAATAACAAAGCGAATGTCTGTTTATGGACAGCACTACTTTTTATATGTATGTACAATCAGAAAGGGAGGCCTAAATGTGAGGTTGAATGGAATAAATAGTATATAGTATCTTACTTCTGGACCCTCCAGACCTCTGTCTCCCTTTGCTCCTTTGGTGTAATAGCCATAACCTGGGTCCCCCTGAGAACAGATTGAAAGGAGGACAGGGATCCGAGAGATAAATACACAGCACCAACAAGGCATAAAAGAATCATTGGGGCGGATCTTTGGAGATCTAAAAAAAATCCAAGTTCAAAATTGGCATTCATTTTAAAACGTGTAAAGTATAAACTTACCGGTGCACCCTTGCATCCTTTTATTCCTATGTCTCCTTTGCCTCCTTTTACACCCTGAATAAGACAAAAACCTCAGGTTATGGTTCATTAGTTGCAAAGACATCAGTTGTCTTTCAGTGCGTCCAACTTTTTGATCCCGAATGGACCAAGATATTTTAATAATGAAAACATGACAATGAAATTTACTGAGCACATTGATGTTGCTGCGAGAATGAGTCTTTCCATTTTGGAAACACGGGAGCTTTTTCTCTTACACCACTATCAGGTCACCATGTCAGCAGACTCCCTATCATAGAGAAATTAGCACTTAAATCTGGCCAGTATCGTGAACCTTGACTAAATGGAGGTTGAGTTTAAAAGCCTGCTGCTCTCACAGCCCCTGCAAAATGTAGAAACTGTTCCAGCTTGTGAACTGTGACACCATTAGGCTTAGTGCACTGGCTATGTCTCAAATGGACTTCATAGGCACATACAGGACAGTGCAAGGTTACTGCAATACCATATTGGAAAACCCCACCATGGAATATATAATATATAAATGCTGCTGATTTGACCTTGAGTCTTACACCGTACCTTTAACAGGAGACTCTCAGTGAAAAACTCCTTGATCCGACCCTGTGGCCCAGGTGGGCCTCGTGGTCCTGGTCTCCCCTATATTAAACACATTGATTGTTCATCCTTAAACATAAATAAGATATAATGCACACAGAGAATGTTATCATCGTTTTATTGAACGAGGTAAAGAGGTAAATACAATGTGCTATCAATGCTACATCCTCTCCTCTTTAAGTGAATGAACCCTTGATACTGTTACAGTGTTTCTAAAAATGAAATTACCTGTGGTCCACGAGGTCCTGGGCTAACGCCTATGCCTTCTTGACCCTGTAGGATAGGAAAGCAGTTGTAACTTGTTTATATAAATAACCTGTTCTCCCAGTCTTTTTCAGAAACTGAAATCTCTCTCTCAGTTGGGTTCACTGTGTGAAAAGATCGTATCACATGTAGATGTTCACATTACATTACAAAATACTGCCCTGCCGAAGAACAAGCACTGTGGCCAAACAGCCGTAATCACTAAAACAACAGATGATGTTTCTACTTGCCCATGTAGTGTGAACAGTGCTTACTATGATAATTGAAGACAAAACAAAAAAACACAGCTGTGGTTTTCCTCTGCGACACCCAATACACACTCACACTCATTATCATAGGTATAAGCTGTCAAAAACGTACATACATATCTAAAGTATTCATCCATATTTAGCATTACCTTTGATCCTGGAGATCCAGAAGGACCAGGAAACCCCTGTTCATAAAGAATGCAGTTATGCCAAACATCACATAATAGATTTTCAGTGCCAGATGTACTCTGTGCAAGGCAACCCGAAAAACTTTACTCACAACAGAGCCCCTTGTACCAGGGTCCCCTGGTAGTCCATACTCTCCAGGGAAACCTGGATTTCCCTGAAATACACATGAATATAGAAAGAAAATCAAATCTAGTGCTACTTTTTATACCTCTAATTTGTGGAAAATGTCTTTAACTGTGATGGAAAATATTATAAAACAGAACTCCATTAATATTAATGTAATTTAAAATAGTTACCGGCTCTCCGTCCCTCCCTGGTTGCCCAGGTTGCCCTGGTATTGCATTCACTGATGCCCAGGATTCACCCTGTGAAATAAAGGAAGTCAGTTTATGTAATATTTTGTTGTTAAAACTCCTGAATTTAGTGTTACAATACTTGATGATTGCAGGTATGTAGTAATACTGCATGGGAAATGTAATAATTCTTTATAGTTGCATGTTGTAGTTCACAGTTGGGCTCTGCAGGATTTCTGACTCATCTTTATGTATCTGGGCCTCTATGAAACATAATCCTTACTTCTCATTCACCAATTCAGCAACTAATGCTTATTGGACTACAATTGGCAGCCTATTTGACATGGGCTTTGAATATTAAAGAGTGTCAAGAGGCCATGACACAGACATGACAACAATGCATTCGAAGTGCAGATGGTGCAAGTGGTCTCTCGCACAAAAATCTCTCACACTCACAAGCATTGTTGCAAGTGAACATCTCAATACTGACTCTCCTTTGGAGTTGACTCTGCCTCATCGTGCATACTGTCATGGAGATGTCTGTGAACACTTTCTTCCTAGAAGGGTTTATTTCGCCAGGACTTGCCAGGAGTACAACAGTAGTTACGATATCGTACTATTTGTGATGCCATAGGTGGCATTGAAGTGCGTTTGATCCAGTTCATAGTGCAAAATCAAATTCAACACATACTGTAAAATTACAGCTTATTTATGGATCATAATGTTCACAAGAAAACTTACTTTCTGATGTAGCAGGTTATAATGTATACTCTAGTAACACTACATGAAAAGTATTTGTCCTGAAAATTTGATTTGAGAATGAACACATTTATTGTTGTAAATAAAAGTGGAAGGATGGACTTGATAGAAGGAACAAAACAAAGAAAAAGCTTTAAACAAGTTATTGGTCTCACATGGACGAGGGACAAAATGAGCTTTGGGAGCTTGGGGAGGGAGAGTGCTAGTTCAGCATCATGTTTTTCTTGGTGCATCAGGATCCTGCTAATACACTTCTTGAAAGGCAGTAATTGCTGAGCGATTCTGCAGTTCCACTCTTCCCAAATACAAAAAGTACTAAACAGCTGACCGTGGGTGGCACAGCATACATTTTATTACCTTAGGTCCAGGCAGACCAGATGGACCCTGTAAAGTAAAGATATAGCTGAGGGAAATTTCAAACAGTTCACAAATTCCTTGATGGTTCATTTTAAGTACAGCACTCAAAAAAAGACTGAAGTTGTTGAGAGGAGTAACAAATCAAAACACTGTATCTGATTACAACATAATTTAACCATAACATAAATAACTTACTGCACTTCCATCAATGCCATGGTCGCCGGGAATACCAGGATGTCCCTCTTCTCCCTAAAAGTATAACGTGTTGCAAGTATGCAAAAACTGGTTCATGTTTGTGTAAGAATAGGAAAAGCATGATTGAAAAGCCCTCTACTCAAAGCTCTACTATGCGAGCATCTGACAAATGAGCTAAAACTATCACATGGAAGACATGCTACATATTACTACTATATTTTCTCACATCAGTTCCATTGCAGCCTGGGGCCCCTGTGAGTCCTGGAGGCCCTTGTAAACCTGGGATACCCTGTAAGTGCATAATCAGCAGAAGTAAAAAAAAAAAAGTAACAAGGATCTATAAACATATGCAGGAACATGTACTCACACAATACATAAATCAGATGATGAACAGATGTACGAGAGAGTAAGATACCTCACCGGTAAACTATGAGACCCAGCAAATCCTTCTTTGCCCTCAGGTCCCTGTAATGACAGAAACAAAACCAGTCACACAGGAGCCACAGAGTGGATACCTTGTTTGCCACTATGCTTGCACTTTATCTGTACAGATACCAATGTTCCCACACATGTTTAGGGACGAAATCTCAAAACTTTCCCATGACTTTTGCAGGTTTTCCATGATGGTGGGAACCCTGACATACATATTATACACAAGCTTTTTTTTTAACACAACACAATTTTCTCACACTGAGACCAGATCAAATATAAACACCAAAAGACACAAGCTTGAATAACACAGTTATGTTACCGGATCGCCTTTTAGCCCCTCCAGTCCATCAGGCCCGGTGCTGCCCTGTCAAAGACAGAAACCTATAATTATTTGTTTGTGATTTGGTAAGATGTAGTACAAGCACAACTAAAAGTGATGTCTAGGTACACAAGGAGAAAGTGTAATTCAACACAGTCGATACGCAATTTGAGCCAAGGTTGCCCTCTGACAAAAGCATTGGATTGGAAGATATACAGAATATACAAAAGGAGCTACAAGAGCCAGGCTGAAATGAAACCTTTGGTCCCAAAGGCCCAGGACGACCATCTGATCCAGAACGTCCCTTTTGCCCTGGGGGACCTGGAACTCCTGGATATCCTTTGTTGCCCTGTGAGTATACGTAAAAGAGAGAGAGAGAGAGAGAGAGTGTGAGAGAGAGAGAGAGAGAGAGAGAGAGAGAGCGAGAGAGAGAGAGAGAGAGAAATCACAAGTTTCTGTGCTTTTCAGCTGATCATTGTTGAAAATATAAGCTTTTTTACTCCTAAATTTCCAAATATTGATACTGGAAACAAGTAACAGCAAACACTAATAATATATTTGTAATTGTTGTTCCTGTATTAAAAGACCTGTTAAAAATGTTGTGGGTGATGCTTTTGACAGTGAATTTTAACAAAGTGAAAATAAAAACAATCCCAGTTGAAGGTCAATAAACAAATTTAGTAAATATTACATGTATTTTGGATGATTTAAAGTCTTGCGGTGCATGAGTTGTTTAGCTGGACGTATGCAAATAGACACATTTTTATTATATATTCTCTTTGCCATGAATTTCCAATATACAGATTTTACAGTCAAAGGATTTTTTGCAGACCGTTTGCTGAGGTATCTCACTACAAGTTGATTCAAAATGAAACAGCTGGTCTCTCTTGAAAAGGCTAAAATAACTAATAATAAATATTGTTGATGAATAATAAATGCTTTTTCAACTAAGATCTGTCAAGACTCTGCACCTGACTAGTGTAGCACTGGGCAGCTGCACCTGATTGTGACAAATTGCTGTACAGTGTGGTGTTTTTGATGCAGAGGCGAGGCTCGACAGTCGCACTGTGCCCCTGGTGCCAGGTCTGTTTTAAAAGCTTTTCAAAGTCAGCGAGATCTGCTTTAGAGATGATAAATGAATCATAGTATCTAAGTGGTAGTAATAACAAATACAATAGGCCTTTTTCACAGAAGACATTTTGACAAGTCAGTAGGAAATGCACAGTAAAAAATAAAATGTCACTCAGATGAGATAATATAGTCACATCAAAGAATAATAGTAAACCCCAGCATTGATGAGGAGATGTAGATTGTGTGTTACACAGACAATAGATGATCCACTCACCCTGCTGCCTTTCACTCCTACACAGTGGCACCTTGATTTTCCATTGCACACACACTGAAAAATAAATTGTAACAGTGTTCAATATGTATTGTGTAGATTACCAATTAATCAGCTTTTATATCCATTTAGAAAGCAGTGGTTCCCAAATGTTTACGTTCATGGCCACTTTTGGAAGAAAACCATGCTTCCCCACACCACTGTAAACCAATTTCATTCATATGAACCATTAACCATTTTGTGGAAACTGGCAACAAAACAAGTCCAGTTATGTGGCTCTATATCCCACAGGAGGGTCCACCCCAGAGCTTTGTAACCATGAGGCTACAGTAGCTCAAGGCTGTCTGCTGATTGGAGTGGTCCAAAGTGTTGCACAATCAACTGTAACTTTTACAAACATTGTGTGTATTGAGAATTTGTTATTTGTAAATTTTGCTACAGTGAAGAGAGTTTACTTTGGGAGGATTTGTGGAGGATTCATGGAAGCAATTTGACAAAGCGTTCATAATTCTCCTCTGTTAAAGGCTTACAGCTCCTTCCAGTAGAATTTAAAGGCTGTAAACATTTCTGCTTATCAGCAGAGGAAAAGGTTCAGTGAAGCTAATGGACTAAAATGTGGAGCTACAGTAATAAAATACAGGGAAATAAATGTCTCTGCTAACTTTTCTAGCACTGGAGGCCTGTTTTGCTTATTTTCCCACTCCCATATCCTGTCCTTTTTCCCTGACCTTCCATAAAAAGGCCCACCAACGTAGTACAGTGAAGTGAATACTATACACAATGAAGTAAATGGGCAAACAGACCACAAAAAACCTGCATCTCTTCAGGATAAGAGCTATTTGAAGTTAAGCACAGACACTACAGTTACAAACAGATGCCAGACTTGTATATGAAAGTTACGGCTGTGTAGAATAGCGCTCACGTTATACACAACAGGAAACACACAAGGAATATGCTATTACAGAATGATGCTGTTCTACTATAAACAGTGATTTTGTGGATTTTTTTGTATGGGACCTCGGAGAGCTTCAGAAAGAAAAAGGTAAAGTAATACTAAACAGCGTTAATCTAAAAAGCATAACATGTGTCTGATGCGTTGCTTAAAAGGGAAAGTTGAAACAGTTATGATAAAAGCTGAGTGGTAAAGATACTGCTAAGTTTGTCTTAAAACAAAGCTCATCAATAAAAGTTCACCGAAGTAAGACTGTGCCCCCAGTGTGTACAGCATGAAATAAAAGCACTAGTGAAAAAAAAACAGGACAATTCAGTGTTTACATTTCAATACCTATCCAGATAGGAGTCTGTGCTGTTAGCTAAATCAAATCAGATCTCTCTACAATTTTGTGTCAGTCAAAAAAATAAAAAAATCTTACATTTTTGGCCCCAGTGCCCATCAGCATCACAGCAAACAGGATCAGAGAAACTCCCAACCTTGGCCTTCTCATGGCTCTGTTTTTGCTCCAGTTACCACAGACTCCACAGTGGTGTTGAATCTCCTTTTCAGTGTCCTTTCTCAGCAACTAACCTTCACATTACACCCATCCTCTGATGTTAGATAATGGCTTCATTTGAATTAAAGTTCTCCGTCTAGGTTAAAGTGCCTTGATAGACAGGACAGCCCAGAGAACTTGTTTAGCTTGGTCCCGAGGAGGGAGGTGGTCTGAGCTCACTGATGCGGTCCACCCCAGTCATCATACTTCTCATCGTCTCATCCCCAAAACTTACAAACAGTGGCAGTTACTCTGTTTGGTTTTCACTGATACCGAGGCAGGAGATTAGCTTGAATCTTGTCGGAGTTTATCCTGCCTAGGATGCACTGAAGTGTTCATGAAGATTAATTTGAGCTTCTGAATTTGGGTGAGTAGTGAATGTTGTTTTATGTGCACGATTGACTGTTACCTATAAACTACATGGGGTGTTAACTTTTGTGCCTCAAGGATATAACCTGGGTGTGAGGACACCAACTATTTCTTTATCAGTGGAATATTTAGATTTTAGAATAATTGCATGGTCTACATTTTATCTCAAAGGAAGCTATACTTAACCATTATATAATATCAACTCTCTTAATGCTCACGGGTGTCTTTTCATGCTTCCTTTTATCTACCACAGGGGGCAGCACTGACGAAAATACTCACCGGTTTATCAGACCAATGAGATGAGAGATGGGATCCTCAGTTCCTGTTGTAACTCTGTGCCCTCTCAGGTGAGTCTCTCAGCAACAATATTAATAAGAATTATTAGCAATAAGAGCAATGTTACTTGCAACAAAATTTATAAGAATGATTAGCAATAAGAGCAATGTTACATGCATGTTATCTTTTTGTTATCTGAAACAGTACCCATATCTATAAAAATGAATAAAACCTGGTGTCAAAAGACACACTGCTAATATATACATTTTTGTCTAAATCTAAGTTGTCTTTAAAAAATATCTTCATCTACAGTGAATATATATGTATACAGTACATGTCATGAGCCCTAGCAGTGGCACACAAGGAGATATATATCTCATTAAGTTTGATGGTATTCACATCCCCTACTTTGTAAACCTTTTTACCTGATGACAAACACACTTATTGCTTCTTTACTCAGATATTCAATACATCTGCATACTTGCATTCCAATTTGTAAATGCTGTATAAAAACTGACCTCCACTGCACTGAGACACAGGACATGAAACCTCACGTCTCGTGTTGTCACACTGTTTGTCAAGCAGTTATTCAAAGTTATTCAGTAGCTGGGGCTAAATGAGACGACAGTTAATCTATTACCACTGTTACATTCACAGGTGGATCCTTGTCCTGGTCGTCTTTGTTCAGCAGCTCAATGCAGTAAGACTTTCCTTTATAAGTCTTCATTACACACACGTTTAGATTTATAATATTACTACTATGACTACTAATTCAAATCTAATTTCAATTAATAATTTCAATAAAGTTTGATTGCAAAAATATGCTACAAATAAAATCACATCATGCTGTATTATATAACCATATTGCTGAGAACAACCATTATGCATGTGCATTCCACCCAAACTCAGACATCTGACACATTGTTAGACAAAGCAGACTGTAATTCAAAATGCAGCATATGACCAATGAAGACCAATGAAGAGGAACACCTTTTCCTCAAAAAGATTTCAAGACTATGTTTAAATGATCTAGTCAACTAGCACCCCAATAGATAAAACATGCTTTAAAAGTACATATATAGAAATATATGCACTTGCTAAGCTGTGAAATAGCCCTGAAATAAACATAATTTAAAAAAAATGAGTTTTTGTTGAGATAACTTTGTGAGAAAGTTGTATTAGACTAAAGTGCATAGAAATACATCATGTAAAGTTTAATTACAACTTTATCTTTGTAAACACTGCTGCTGCTCCTGCGGTAGCCAGGAATGTAGTTTACGGCTGTCTAAAGCAACAAACCATCAACGCAATGCAAAGATTATCCTGACCTCACTGCATTTTATGTCACTGGTATGCAGAGTATATACAGGTGTGTATATACACACCTGTATATACTCTGCATACCAGTGACATAAAATGCAGTGAGGGCGTCATAGTCAGGATAATCTTTGCATATATATATATATATATATATATATATATATATATATATATATATATATATATATAACCCAATCGGAATGCAAGCATTCAAGCATAAAAAGCCGTCTCTAGTTAGTGGTTAAGTGTTTTCCAGAAAAAAAATCCTTGATCTACTTGATGCACTTGGAAACTGTATGTGTTGCTTCCTATTTGTTTATAGTATTTATCCCCAAGTAACTTCCATTTTCCTGCACAGTGTGCAGGACTGCTTGGGGTTCTTTTTGTCCACAAATACTGTACACTACAGCTAGACTGATAAACTGGCACGGCAGATATATTGACCAAGTTGGCTTATTGCATATATCTGCATTGGTTAAGTACGTCAGCTTGTAAGTAACAAAAAAATCACAGTATAGAAATGTCCAAAATAATGGGAATCTAAAGACAGTGTCATTATTTCATAATTTGTCCACCAGAGAGAGAATGAAAAAAGCTCTCGTTCAGTATATATCAGGGTAAAATTCTTTAAAACAAACAAACAAACAAATTTAAAGGAAGAATAATCAGTAATGGTTTTTTTTATGTCCGGCACTTTGTAAAAAGACAAACAATTAATATAATATTAATATATATTAATATTGATATTGGCATTGGCATTGGATTCAAGAAACATTCTCTAGATGCAGATACATACATTAGCTGGAAACACATGTCTCCAGATAACAAGATAAAATTGGGTTGGAGCATTCCTTTGATTTGACTACAAATCACATTTACAACCAGTGGTGATGGGTCATTTGGGAAAAGTGATGCAAAGTCCCACCTGCTGGCGGATGGTGGAAACATACAGTAACATTAGATAGCTAACGTTACCCAAATCGACAGCATGTACGAACGGTGAATTCAGCAGTATAACGGCAAATTGAGGAGACTGCGTGTAACGTTAACGCTATGTGCCTGGTCGGATTATCACCTGTTGAAAACTGTGGGAAATGTGAAATAACTATTACTGTGAGGTAAAATGGTGTCATTTTCAGGTTTCGCATCTGTCCAAAGTAATGTCAACGTTAGTTGTTGCTCCACCATTTTTTCCCACCCAAAAACGTCTCTGTAACGTTACACAAAAATAAAACTACTACCTCTGCGCAACTTTGGGAAGTGAGGACATAGACATAAAATTTGCTCATAAACTAAGGTTTGCTAATATTAATAGCTATGTTAACCAGAGTAGCATCAAGCTAGATTAACGCTACAGAAGTAACCCACGCTAACGTTCTCTCTTTAACCACTAATGTTAGCAAAATGAGCGAAAATGCCACAAGACCCAAAATGTTCCTCTCAATGGACCTAGCTTGACGCTACCATGCTAACGTTACTAGCTAACATTACAGCAATAGTGTTGCTTCCCACAGTCTATAGTTGCTTCCCAGACCAGGCATTTAAATTGTTTATGGTGTTTTATGTCTCTTCACATACCTGTACTGATCTGTCAGGGCATGTTGAGAAAATAGTTTCACTTTAAACGTTAAACATTAAATTGTGTGCTTGATTTTCTTTTTTTACTTCACATTCTCAGAAAAGAGCTCTGTCTATTACTGTTGAGTCACGTGTTTTGATATGCCAATGATGACAAGGTGACATTCACATGCACTTCATATTTAATTTATTTGACACAATTTTCGACATATTAGCTAGTTGGAAGCCGGTCTGTACATAGCTTAACATTAATTATTGTTTAGCTGCTGCTGTGGCAGTGGAGACATGCCAGTGTTTTTACTTTTCACTATGTTTTCCCAGTTTGGCAATACGCTGAATCCCAATGGCCTGTCCAAGACTTAGTCAACTGTTTTGGGACTGATGCAGGAGATACTAATGAATGTTTAGACTAAAAGAGAAAGTTGGACAGCAGATGTGCGACTGAACAAAATTTCATCCAAATATTTGATAAGCTTTGAGAAAACATTACTAAATGTTTGTGACACAGGCACTGTGAAACTCGCCCTCGTACACACACAAACTTATACACACACACACACACACACACACACACACACACACACACACGCACACACACACACACACACACAGCGGTGGGAATACTTGGCATCTGGAGGTGTAGACTAGTTTTTCAACAAGATGTCAGTGCATTGTGAGAAATGTGAAGCACTGCCTGAGCTTCCTTTCTCATCAAGGTCAGAGTGCTCATTATTTACCCAAGTTTCTGTGAGACCATTGATTTGTTTAAAGCTTTCTAATCAGGACTGTACAGCCTCCACAGGGAAATGTGTTAATTCTCAAGGCTTATTCTCAAAGGTATAAAATATTCTGGAATGTCAGAAATGCCCAAAACACAACCTTATCTGATGTCTGCTCTGACCCCTTACAGTCTTCTGCTCTGCTTAGAAACGCATGCAGCCTCAGCCAGTCTCAGTCTCTTTTTCTGAAATGCAGTAATGATCAGATGCTTACAGGCTTATGGTTTGTGCCTGTTTTTTGTTTCAGGGGGAGATTGAAGGCCCATGTCATGGCAGAGACTGCTCTGTATGTCAGTGTCTTCCTGCCAAAGGTGCACGGGTATGAATTAACTTTTTCTTCTCATGTATTGGCAAGTTATCCTTAATTACTCTCACAATAGTAAAGTTTTTATTTTTAATTGCAGTTGATTTTTCTCATTATAAAGATATTAAACTACCGGAAATAGTAACCTTAAATGTTCCATGTCTCAATTATAAATTCCCTACAAGATGAGCAGCAAACAAAATAAATAATTGTCATATAGGAACCAGAAATGATTAGTTTCCATAAGTTGACAAATATTGCACCACAGACTTAAGTCAAAGTTGTAAATGACAATCCTAAATCCTTGGTTACACATAGAGAGATGAACAAAATCCACAGATAACTCATTGGTCCTTGAGGAAAAGAAAAAAAAAGAATCTTAATCCTAAAAATGTCACTCAAAACAGCAGAAGTTAAAAGTTTTATACATGAATTTTCTCTTTGTAGGGAGCTCCAGGGAAGCCAGGCCAACAAGGCCTCCGGGGACCAATGGGACCCCGGGCACATGAAGGATCATCTGGAGAGAAGGGCAGAAGAGGAGCAGAGGGATCACATGGCCCAGAGGGGCCGAAAGGCGACCGCGTTAGTGTGCATGTTCATGTTGTGTGTGTGTGTGTGTGTGTTTTAAGATAGAAACAGACAGAAAGCAAAGCAGATACTGCATGGAAGTATAGCAAAAATCACAAAAAGTCAACATTATTAAACATATAGAAAATGTGTGTATATGTAAATATGTGAGTGATAAAGAAAAAAGAAAGGGTGGGGTTGGGAGTGAATAAGGCAATATAGCCCTGTATTGAATGAATGGTGTCAATATTTTTTTTTTTACATTTCAGGGCAAGACTGGTGTTCCTGGTTTTCCTGGTAATGATGGCTCCCCAGTACGTAAACCAATGTTGTTGAAAATGTCATCTACCTAAACAGAAAAAAGACACATGCAGCTCAAAACGACAATAATAATCCCGTAGAGGTGTGTAAACCTCTGGAGGGTTGCACCAACTTCTCAAACCCTGCACAGCTCTATGTGGAGTTGACATATTTCTCGCCTATTTTTCTCATACAAGGAATTTAGAATATATTCTTGATATATTGATATCCCTCACTTTTTCAATTGTTAATGTCATGCGGTATTCCAAACATTTATCACATTTATGATACAATGTTGGAGAGTACACAGTAAATGGTGCAGTGATTTGAAGCTTGTGTCTGGTGTGCCCTCTAGTGGCCACATCATGGCTCAACGTAGATGTGCCTGGTTTTACTTTGTGCCTAATGCAGCTGCATCTTCACTACTCAAGTGTTTGTGTTTAATAGAAACTCAAGTTGGTCACCATAACCAGCATATAATTATGGAATATTAAAGTTAAACTATAGGCCTGAATCCATGAATGCTGTAAGCCATGCTTTCTTTATCATTCTCAACTAGAGGTCATAATTGTAGCCTCTAATAGATTGCAATTATATGTCACCTCAATAACTGTACTAAATTCTTCAGGGCCACCCCGGAGAAGGCGGTGAGCCTGGTTTGCGAGGGTTGGATGGCTGTAATGGCACATGGGGTCGACCAGGAGTCTTTGGTATTCCTGGTTTGGATGGTCTCCATGGGCCGCCGGTGAGTAGAGCTCCTGCTCTGATGTTTCTGTTAGCCGTTATTCAGTCAATAGTGACACCTTCAAATGTCCCTTTCTAGCCTTTCGACAAAACGTATGCAGCAAAGTAAAGCTCATGGGATTTATTCTTTTTTGATAGTTCTGCAGTACAAGATTTACGTCCAATGCCAGCATTCAGATTTAGTGGCAAACTTGGAAGTAGTGTGACATTCAAATAGCACAAAGATAATTACATTTATGGAGGTCTGGGTTTATGATGGTTGGACTTGTAGACCTGAGGCCTGTTGTGGCTGGTCTCCAACCAACAGTTAGCTTTTTAATATTCGTAAATAAAATTGTGGTGATCTTTCTCTAAAAAGCTCTCATTGCTTAATACAGCAGATACAACATGCAGATATTGCAGGAATAACCAACTGAATAATAAACATCGGTACTGGATGTTCAACATTCTCATTGAACATTATTCAAAGTTTTGCCACTTTTTCTAGTAACTTTACTTTGGACCAGTGTATAGAATACTGTATCTGCTCTTTTAACTGTGCTGTTATTCATAATGTTTCTAATGTAAACATGCATTGTGTCTTCTCATCAGGGATTACAAGGACCTAAAGGAATTAAAGGAGAACCTTTGTATGGTGCTACCCTTCCAGGGCTTCCGGTAAGTTCCTCCAGTCCGGAGAGGCTCAGATAATAATGGACTGGGCTTCACCAATGTCAAACCCCATTTCTGTTTGAGCAGCTTCATACTTTACAGTGTCTTTAAGCATCCTCATCTTTGTTCTTACAGGGAGATTATGGTAGAGATGGACAGCGTGGTCTACCTGTAAGTTTGCTTTATCTAGTCTGACAGTAAAGCAGTATTCCTCAGTAATATTCGGCTAAAAGATGAAGCAAGGATTGAATATTTGAAATCATACACCATGCTTGTAGTTAAGTCAACTCAATTTCACGTTTACTTTCTTTAACATTGTGTTTCTTTTTTTTCTTTTTAATCAGGGAAGACAAGGAGTCATTGGGCCTAAAGGCCACTTTGGCCCTCCTGGCTCTTTTGGGCCTCAGGTGAAAAATCTTCATTTTTTGTGTATAGTTTTTTTTACATAGGTTTTTATTAAGACTGTTATATAACTGTACATGCTCAGTTTGCATCAATATATTGGCCCACTATTATTCATCTACATTACAAGAAGAAATGCTGAATCTTTATATGTTAACATGGATGTGTGATCCCATTTAGGGCTTGAAAGGACCTAAAGGTGTGAGAGGACTACCAGTGAGTCAGCTGTTTCACAATCTTTGCCGGTGTTGAAAGAAAATCCTTGTATGCGTGCGCAAACACACACACACATACACATAAAACCTTACTAATCTTTGGTTGTTGTGTAGGGCGACCCTGGAGGATCACTGGCAGGAGGTAAAGGTGACGATGTAAGAAACCACTTTTGCCTTTGACAGCCATGCACTGAGGTTTTTGCGCCGTGTGTATGTTTATAAGTGGGCTTTCAACCGATCTAGCAAACACCTTCACTCACTTAATTCCATATTGCAGGGTGAGCAAGGACCACCTGGCCCACAAGGACCAGAAGAAGTCATAGAATTTCCACCAGACTTCCTTCCACCCAAAGGCAACAAGGTGAAGGCAAAGCTCTCATTTGTATTAATACAAGACTGCTTATTTTTAACTACTGCATTGACCTGTATAAAGACAAATATGTGTTATTTTCTTGATCGTCTTTCTTGCTTCTCAGGGAGACACGGGTCTTCCTGGACAATGTGGACCAAAGGGCATACGCGTGAGTTTCATCCTGTATGTTAGCATACGGGTGGGCCTGAGAGAAAGATAAAGGTATTTTATTTGCATTTTCTTCCTTATCAGGGTGGTAGAGGAGACATATACATCCAAGAAATAAAAGGAGAGCAAGGAATTCTTGGATTTCCTGGACTTAGGGTGGGTGACTTAACTCAGACTGCAACATGCTTTTAAACAGACATAAGGTATTTACCAAATTGTTTCAATCTCTAGGGTCTTCCAGGATTTCCTGGTAGAGATGGACCTCCAGGACCTGAGGTACACCTGTGATATGAGGCCTAAGCCTTCCTGTATGTTACTATACACAGGCAATTTTTGAGGCTCAATACATTGATGTGTTTTCAGGGTTTGCGTGGAGAGAAAGGATATCCAGGTCTCATTGGAAGAAATGGACCAAAGGTAGACTTTACACAAACATCAAATGAATTTACATCACAATTTGAACAAAGCTTATATCAGATGCAAACAGAAGCCACTTGTCTGAAAAAAAAAATCTCCATTATATTTAAAGTGCTACTGGGAGGGAAACTAAAATTACTTAGTTATTGATAACATGGATCTAAACTCACCTGCAGGACAGATGGTTGCTAGCATCTTTGTGATATGTTTATCTGCTGCCCTCTGGTGGTTTTTCAATGGGATAATTACAAGACCTGCTATTTCTGATCGCTCTTCTCATCTTTAGAAATATTATGGCGTCATTTTCTATTCATGACTATAGCTTCCGTCACTGTCTTTGCATCCAACAGGGTTACCCAGGAGATCCAGGCCTCCCCGGTCCCCTGAACCTTCACAATGGAAGTGATGCCAGAGGTGAGACCACAGCAGTAGCTACACTAGCTTTATTAGAAATATGATAATGAAATGATTTCTTGATTGAAAGGTCAACACTTTACAACTTTAGATTTACGGTTTTGGCCAATGTTACGATAGAACATTGGCCAAACAATGTTCTCATCGCTGTCACTGTAGAGATTTTAGACATGCGCTCCACTAGAAATAGTT
Source organism: Ophiodon elongatus (assembly GCA_016806645.1). Lineage (NCBI taxonomy): Eukaryota > Metazoa > Chordata > Actinopteri > Perciformes > Hexagrammidae > Ophiodon > Ophiodon elongatus. Next base: position 3,550,798 of record JACSYO010001924.1, on the reverse strand, counting down.
TTTTAGTCCGGTGGAGAGTTTAAAGGGGACATAGCATTCAAAACTTCAGTGCCTCTGGCCACACCTGTGGGTATCTGAAGTGCCTACCAACCCACAAACTATGAAATAAGACAGGAACGTCAGGCTGCCTATATCTGAAAACTTTATTTACTGGAGGGTTGAAATGTTTAAAGTTATGGTCAATTTGAATTGTGTTAGTTACAGCAGATAACAACAGCATCAATATCTAAGATAAGTATAAAGTACAGAAACTTCACAAACCACTCCTGCAACATAATCCACTCCTCCACTGTTATCTGAAGTCCTATTTTTTTTTTACCAAAATATAACTAAATACACAACAATATCACATGAAATTAAATTGATAGCTAAAATCCACAAACTCTCCTGTTCTATTAGTAAATAACTATAATTGCTGTTTGAAAGTAATCAAGCATTTATGACTTTGTCATGGTTCTATGTCTGTATGGGTCAGGTGTTAAAGGTGACCGAGGGTATACTGGAACGCCTGGACCCCAAGGTGACCTTGGGTTCATGGGCATGCATGGACCTCCTGGCCCACCAGGGTTAATAATACCAGGTCAGAGTTTGTAATCTTCAACTTTCAGGTTACTCCTTGCTTTCTGTATTACATATCTCTCAGTATATAACTTACTCTGATCAGGATTTGACCTACAGCTAGAAACTCAGTCAGTCTTGATCCTACTTTGCTTGACTTTTGATTTTGTCTCTCACACCTTCCTAGAAGAGCTGGGTCTGCCTGGTCCACAAGGGTCCCTTGGTCCGAAGGGCTACAAGGGAGAACCAGGGAGGTATAACAACTTTGAAAATCTTTTTCCGGGACTAAAGGGAACCAAAGGACTCCTCGGACCTAAAGGTGTCACAGGCTCCCCAGGTCCTCCAGGTATATTATTACTTCCTTCATATTAGACGCAAAGGAGTTTCCTGAATGTGTTAGTTAATCTCACAAATGTAATTTCATTATTTGAATTGATTGTAACAATCAATTCAAATAATGAAATTACATTTGTGCAAGTTCATTTGAATGTTTACTTACCTTCTGGCTTGTGTGTGTGTGTGTGTGTGTGTGTGTGTGTGTGTGTGTGTGTGTGTGTGTGTGTGTGTGTGTGTGTGTGTGTTTGTGTTTGTGGCATTCTTGTTCAGGATGTGGAGGTGAGTTCTCAATTACTTCTGATGAAAGGAGTCCACTAATTCATGCATGGAAATTACTTGCTGAGTTTTTAATTTATGTCATTCAATATTTGTTGCTCGTTGATCCACAGATTACTGCTGTGAGTCTGGTTACCCAGGAGACCCTGGTGACGTAGGGCCCAAAGGATCTCCTGGAAACCAAGGTTTCAAGGGAATTAAAGGTGATCTGAGACTGTTCATATGTATTAGTTAATCCCACAAGCATAGATTGTGTTCTTCTCTGACCTCTGTTGGAATCTAGAAACATCCTGTGGGAATCTACTGGAACAGATTTAGTGTCCTTATGTATACAGTAAATACATGTATAGTTGTACAGTAAACAAATATGCTTATATATTTTTATCATCTTGTGTGTCCTACAGGTTGTCCAGGGCAATGTGAGTGTAGGCATGCTGGGGGAAGAGAAGGCCCCCCTGGTCCAGTTGGTTATCCTGGACCTTCAGGGTTTCCTGGAACTCAAGGACTTAAAGGAGACCCAGGGCTGAATGGATACGAGGGTCCAAGAGGAACACATGTAATGACAGCAGGACTCTAACTAACTAATAGTTAACAGCAATCCTCTTAAACATATATAACAATTTGCTGCAGTGATTCTTTTTAATTCTTTTATCTGACTTTGAGTTTTCTTTCAGGGCTTTCAAGGAATTCCTGGTATAAAAGGACATAAGGGCCAAAAAGGTCACTCTTTTGTTATAGACGCTAAAGGTGAGCACCTATTAACATCAAACCTGCACTCTACACAGTGTTATTATACAAGCAAAGAGAATATACCTTTTAACTGTTTGGATAATCAACTCTACTGGAGATGATCAAATTCTAAGTCAAGATTGATTTGTTTATGTTCAACAAACATTACAGTAAGGCAATCAAAGTGCACTGTATTCTGCACAGTCTGTTCAGCACAACAGTAGCTTGAAACAAGGAGAAAGTTATGCCGAAACTAAGGGTTATTAAACATTGATAGCCTAATATCTTCAGTTTATTTTTGTTGTTGAAAGCTGCTAAGGGTAACCAAGGAGTCCTCGGATATTCTGGTAGTCCTGGAGCAGCAGGTAGGCCAGGACTGGATGGCTACCCTGGGCCTGCAGGGGACCGTGGAACACCGGTGAGAGTGTACATTTTAAGTGCTGTATATTAATTTATGGAACAGAAAAAAAGTTCCACTTTTGGTGTTTTGCAGTTATTGTACCAGGTAATGTTTTTACAGGGTGCTGTATATACAGCATTACCTGGTTCCAAAGGTTACCCTGGTGTTGCTGGACCAAAAGGGTTTCCAGGGCTTATAGGCCCCCCAGGTCCTGGTGTTCCAGGCCATAAGGGGCAACTTGGACCTAAAGGTTATCAGGGACTTCCTGGCCCCTCAGGAATTCCTGGACGACCAGGCCCTCCAGGTCAGAGACTTGGGTAAATTCAGAGATTCACACAACAAGGCAGTGTCATGGGCTCAAAAAGTATGTTGTATTTGTGTCACCAGGTGAAATTGAGGAATGCTGTCATGAAGTAGAGTTTGGATCATCTGGTCTGAAAGGAGAGCCAGGCTCACCGGGTAAGTTTTACAGGTGTTACACATGCAGTAATATCTTTAAAAAACATCATCACTCCATCCAGGCACTATAAAAATCACCAGTTCAAGTGCCATGTCCATTAATCCGACTTTTCTGAAGTTCTGAGAAAAGTTGCTAAGAAGTTGATGACATAATTGGTTGGATTTACCGTACTAAGCCACTTGTCATGAAATAAACCTGATTTATTACCCCTAAAACAAATTTGGTCCATGTTGCAAGTCAAGTTTTCTTTGGCCGCTTGTAGGGATTCTAGGTGAGCCAGGAAGAGATGGTCTTCTGGGAACTGTCGGACTCCCAGGCCCAAAAGGCATGAAAGGAGATGACAGTGAGACTGGAGGGATTGGACTGCTAGGTAACAACTCTCTAAAATGTTACCAAATTATAATTATATACACATTTTTAGATATAATCTTTTTTCACTGGTGAGCCAAGATTCAAGGATCATCCACACCGCAAGGAATTTGTCAGTTAATCATTAATTATACAGTTAGGAGTGCTGTTTGAACACTTAATCTATAGATCTCTCTTATTTGTAAAAGGTCCTCCAGGTTTAAATGGGGATCCAGGTGACCCTGGTCCCAGTGGAATTAGCCTGGAGGGCCCTTCAGGACTTCTTGGGTTACCAGGACTTCCAGGCAGGAAAGGTGACCCAGGAGATGTCCTCTCTGCCAGCCCAGGTGTTACTGGCCCACCCGGCCGCCCTGGGGCTCAGGGTACTAGCGGACTCCGTGGAATTCCTGGAAACCTAGGGCCTCAAGGTAAATTTCATTAATATTTAAGTGAACAAAAAAAAAACTACTTCACTTTACGCTTCAGCTAATGTGGCCTATAGCATTGAAAAAAATCCCAGATTTACTCGAATTGCAGTGTCCCTCCAATTCTTTCCTGTACATTGGAATTGCCTTGCTTTGTAATAACAGGTACACAAGGCCAACCTGGACAACCTGGTTGGAAAGGAGTGGCAGGAGACAATGGTGACCCTGGAGTCACTGGTACCCCAGGCCCACCCTGCACTTTGTGTGACCTGATTGGATCTCCAGGCCCTGCAGGCCTTCCTGGAAACCCTGGACAGAGGGGAATACCAGGTGAGCTAAAAACACATCTCTTCCGACTATACCTGGAATAAAAAAAAAAAAAAGAAACTAGTATGTGTATATATATATATATGTATAGATATATATATATATATAATATATATATATATATATCTATACATATATATATCTATATCTATATATATAGATATAGATATATATATATATATCATAGTACTTTAGTAGCACTTAAATGGCACTTCCTTATAGCACTTGGTAGTTTGGCTTTCTTGAGGAATTGTACTCTCTTGATTCTTGTTATTCTGGGTTTGAACTCTCATGGTTGAATGCACTTATTGTAAGTCGCTTTGGATAAAAGCGTCTGCTAAATGAAATGTAATGTAATGTAATATAAGCACACAGCGGCAGCAAGCAAAATTAGGTCTCAGTCACTCATGTCCATCAATGTCCCTTAAACATGTCAGGATTAATTTCAGATTACATTCATGAATTTGTTTTTATTAACATATTTCTCTCATTGAACTCATTTCAACTATAATGTTGCACAGGCTACTCTGGTCAGAAGGGTTTTAAGGGAGATATAGGTCCACCTGGTCATGGACAGAGGGGTCCACAAGGTTTCCCTGGCCCTCCCGGTTTGCCAGGCCCAGCTGGACCAAGAGGTCCCGCTGGTCCCTCAGGAGATCCTGGGACCGATGGCTGGTCAGGACAGAAAGGTGAACCACTTGCCTGTCATGTAATCATGTGAAGTCATGTAAAATGTTAGTTTAAAACTACACAGTAGCATCACATTTCAAGAATAATCTTCCTAAAAAAGTCTTCACTGAAACCTGGTCTACATCTTATCAACAATGCTTTATATCTGATAAGTCAGTTATATCTGTCCTGATTGAAATTAGGCTTTTCCTTTCAATTCATGTAGGTGAAAGTGGGTACCTAGGCAGGGCTGGGGCCATAAGTTTACCTGGTCATCCTGGACCTGCGGGACCCAGAGGTAAACAAGGAGAAAGAGGCTTTGATGGTCGCCCAGGTGACACTGGACGCCTAGGACAGCCTGGTAATAAAGGTAGGTCTCTGTATGCATACCAAGACAATGACAGCTATACTCAGTCTTAGTTTTTTGATAATTGTAAATATTTACCAAGCAAGAAATTACCAAAATATAAAAAATGTCTCTTTGCCTTTTGATGTGTTGTAATACACAGAAACATATACTTAGACTATATGCATGATTTAAATTATGGCTTGAGGCCACAGTTCAGAATATATAACTTAAAGATATAGCATGAATAAGATACTTGACCATGACAAGGATGTCCAAAATAGTTGTACAACACAGACGGCCTGAATACAGCTACAGTAGTGCATATACAGCTACAGCACTAGATAAAGATGCATGAGGATGATGTTTTATTTAGGTTACTGAGCATTTCATCTCAACTCTGTGGTCCATCCAGGTGTACGTGGTCCACAAGGACCATCAGAGATCTTGAATATAACAAAAGGCCCATCAGGACTCCCAGGAAGGAAGGGGCAATCAGGACAACAAGGACCTGCAGGCAATGAAGCTGTTCCTTAACAATATACTATATTTAGTTCCCAAAGACTTAACTGTACATACTTACTATATATTGTGATTAATAGTACAGGACTACCTTATTTGTTTTGCCACCTCCAGGCTCAAAGGGCCCAAGGGGAGTGCCAGGTGATTTGGGGCTTGAGGGATGGCCTGGTTTGCTAGGGTTTAAAGGCAGCACTGGGACTCCAGGCAGGGCAGGAATACCTGGACTTCCTGGGTACCCAGGGATCAAAGGTTTCCCTGGTCCAAGGGGATATCCTGGACTTGATGGAGATCTGGTACACAATGAACATAATTTATTGTCTTCATAACTTGTCTGTATCTGTCCAGTAGACACCCAAATAGAATGAAAAATTACTATCACATGTTGTACCAGAAGCAAATCATTTCTGATAATTCCAACAGTCTGTAATGCACAGCCATTATGTGCAAGGACACTTTTGTTATCTTTTGTGAGGACAACGGCATGGATTAGGTTTACGGCTCGTCCTAGACTGCTTATGTAATATATGTATCATACATGATACATAAATGAGAGGCTTAACGGCACATGGTTAATTGTATGTCAGTTTCAAAAGTGATGTTAAATAGTTTGAATGTGTTGATATCTGTTAAAGGGGGATCAAGGACCAAGAGGACAAGTAGGTATCCCAGGGTCACCAGGATTTCCAGGAGCTAAGGGTGAGTCAAAAGAGAGAGATAATCATTGAATGATTGAAGACAAAGAGAAAAAGTTTGTATAACAGGATGTGAATCCACAGCAGATTGGATCATTTACAATTTTGTTGGATTCATCAAACACAATATGCTACATTGTTCTAATAAATGCAAATGCAACAATAAAGCCCAGAAAAATCTCTCAGGATTTCATAACTCTGTCATTCAGTTGGACTGAACGTGACGAAAGCTGTCCAAATCTGTTCCAGGTGATCCAGGACAGTCTTATGGAAAACCTGGTCCACCTGGACCCAAAGGATTGCCAGGGGAGGATGGACCCAGTGGTGAGTTCAGAAATTACTTCAAATGACGAGGAGGGTCTCAAAAAAGTCAGTTTTCAAGACTATACAATACTGAAAGTGGATGTAAAACTGGAAATTCATTTCTATCCACAAATAATTCCCTCGAGCACCCAGAGGGAGTCCAGGGGATCCAGGGGACCCAGGACCCCAGGGAAGGTCAGGTCAGCCTGGACAACGAGGCATGGTCGGTGAACCAGGAAGACAAGGAGGACCAGGTGATTTCCAGTGAAGACTTAGGAAGAAAACTTATGTACTGCAGCAATAATTTGAAAATAGAGGAATGCTGTTTTACTTTGCACTTAGGAATGCTAGCTTCCAGTCAGATTTAGGTGAAGAAAAATAACTTGCACCCCATTCTGAGATGTCAGACAGTTGTATATCATCAGAGAGAAAAAATACAGAAATAATAAAGTGAAAGAAAATTGTGGGAGTAACCAAGATCATTTGTTCTCACATAATATGAAGCTAACTTACATTTAGATATAAATGCACATGAAGTGTGATTCAATGGTAGTAAATGACTGCTCCAGTTTCCAGCAATACTCATTTTCTCCTTCAGCCATTAAAACAATGTGAGCCAGATCTTAATATTACATCAATGCTCAAGTACTTTGAATCTTGTGCCTTCATGCACGTGTTGGTTTGAGCTCTTTTATGTGTGCGTCTCTATAGGCTTCTCTGGACCTCGGGGCCCATCAGGTCGTCCAGGTGTTCCAGGTTTTCCAGGCGATTATGGAGGTCTGGGACCCCCGGGCCCACCGGGCCCATATGGGCCTCCAGGTACTAACATAATGTCAGGGTACAGGCATCGTGAGTCTCTATTAGTTTATTTGTATTGGCTTGAATTCTGTGTCAAAGGCAAGGCAAGGCAAGGAAAGGCAAGGCAAGTTTATTTGTATAGCACTTTTCAACAACGAGGCAATTCAAAGTGCTTCACATAAAACCATTAAGCATCAAAACATAATGCAAAAAAAAAAAAAGAAGATTTAAAAACAATTAAGAACATTCATTTAAACATTGAAAACAATATTAAAAACAGTTAGTAAAACATTAAAAAGCTAAAAAATGGAATAAAAGTTGCAGTGCAGTTTAAGAAATAAAATACAGTAGTGAGATGCAGAAATTGATTAAGATCCTTTGAATCTGGTTCAATTAAAGGCAACAGCAAACAGAAGAGTCTTCAATCTGGATTTAAAGGAGTTTAGGGTCTCCGCAGACCTGCAGCTTTCAGGGACTTTGTTCCAGATATGTGGAGCAGAAAAACTGAACGCTGCTTCTTCATGTTTAGTTCTGACTCTTGGAACAGAAAGTAGACCAGTCCCAGACGACCTCAGGGGTCGGGATGGTTCATAAGGTAGCAGCATATCAGAAATGTATTTAGGCCCTAAACCATTCTGTGCTTTATAAACCAACAGCAGGATTTTAAAGTCAATTCTTTGTTGGACAGGAAGCCAGTGCAAAGACCTCAGAACTGGAGTGATGTGATCCACTTTCTTGGTCTTAGTGAGGACTCGAGCTGCAGCGTTCTGAATCAGCTGCAGCTTTCTGACTGACTTTTTACAGAGACCTGTAAACACACCGTTACAGTAGTCCAGTCTACTGAAGATAAAAGCGTGGACAAGTTTTTCCAAATCCTGTTGAAAGGGGCTCTAAGACGTGACTGCTAATAACCTAACAAGGTTATCTCCATGTTGTACTGTGGATTTATGTTTAGGCCTCCCTGGACCACCAGGTCTGGATGGACTAGATGGGCTTAGAGGTCCAAAAGGGATAAAAGGACCAAGTGGTAAGAAGGGTGTTTTATCCTAATTTTCTATGTAGTTTAGCAATCATTTCTTTGCATGTCTTTTATGGTTTGTCTGTTGGTGTACATTTATTGTTCATGGAGTATATAGTCAGCTTCACCCTCTATCTTTCACTTAAATCAAACAAAAAAATGTAAGAATTAAAGTAAGTTAATTAGTGCTGTCACTCAAAAAAGTTATGATATTTGACTAAAATGTACTCATTTATTACTTCAAGGCATATCTATACCTGGCCCTCCAGGACCAGATGGTTTTCTTGGAGTCAAAGGTCTCCTGGGTCAGCAAGGGCCTCGAGGAGCCATTTCTTCTGGGTCCAAGGGACAGAGGGGCCAACCTGGTTCCACAGGTATCATATTCATTATTACCAATAGTGCATCTACTGCATCTGTCTATAATGGCCAGGAGAAATAACTGCTGATGACAAACCTTATAAGTTATTGCCTCGTCACAGTACCGCCAGTGTAACTCCAATAGGAATAATACAGTGATGATTTCTTACCATGCATTATTCTGTAATGGTCACTCAGATTGTATTATGTTTTGTTATCTTTTTAGTCAATCTATTTGCTGTTTTTCACTCCCCTTTCGTAGAGTGTGGGTACAGTTGCATTCCTCTATGCAGTATATTTTCTGTCACGGTATTTAACTTTTCTGTATTTCTTTCCTCAGGTCTTCCAGGCTTCCCAGGTGAACCTGGGAACCCTGGCAAAGAATGCTACAAGCCTTTACCAGGACCCAACGGAGACATAGGATATGAAGGACCTCCAGGACCCCCAGGTGTGTGTGTGCGTGTGTTTTGTGCACATGTTGATATATAACTGGTTATGTGTTCCTTTTTATCTATTTGTCCACAACTGGGATTTCGCTTTGTGTTTTAAGGTCCTCCTGGGGAGCCAGGCCCTATAGGAAGCAGCATTGTCACCAAAGGAGACCCAGGCCCAGTTGGCCTCCCAGGGTTACCAGGGCTTAAGGGAGATAGGGGCCTCCCAGGGCCTCCTGGGTCTCACAGCTACCCATGCTTTACAGGACCAAAAGGTACATTACAGTGCCAGACGGCTACCATCAGTATTTACAGTGTTGCCATCCACTTGCATGCACTCTAAATGTTGCTGCACTTTGACAGGTGAGAAAGGTCCTGCTGGTTCTCGAGGTCCCCAGGGACCCAAAGGTCAGATCGGGGTCCCTGGGCCTTGGGGCCGCAAGGGAGTAACGGGCCCAGCTGGAGACACAGGTGAGTGGCAGTGGTAGCTTAGAGATAAGCTGTAGTTCTGTGCCAACACACTCACACATCTGTACAGACAAAACCTAAAACCTGTGTGTGTGTGTGTGTGTGTGTGTGTGTGTGTGTGTGTGTGTGTGTGTGTGTGTGTGTGTGTGTGTGTGTGTATGTGTGTGCGTGCGTATGTGTAAGTGACAGTGCATTAATCATGTTTGCATTGCAAAATGCAAGTGCATGCTTGTATTTTTATGTTTTTATGGGACATGCATGTACACATGTATATTTTGATGAAGTGTGCAATTGAACGAGATATTTATATATTTAGCAGAGACAGTATTTTTAGCAGGAAACTTGGATGAATTCTTGGTTTACTTTCTCACCCTCCCATGGTGGCTCCTCTGTCTCCCAATGGAGTTATGGCCTGTCTATCTATGTGCATACTCAGGACACTATACATATACTCACACATATTTGCAGAGCACAGTGTAGAATCATATATCTACCTCACAGGATAAAATACGTTATCTTATCTCATCCAAACTGAGGTACCTTAATTCTCCTGAGCTTCCTCTTCCGGTAAAATGCTGTATGTGTTACCACTGACTTGAAAATAAATAAAAAAAGATAAAGAATCCTATGTCCATTTCTGCTTGCCTTTCCTAGATGTGGATCTGTTGGTTTGCAAGCACCAGGGTCCAGGGTTTTTAACACATTTTGTCTAGGGTATTATTAAAGTGAGATAGAAAATGTCTGAAGACTCTTTACATTTTTTCTTTCACTTATATTAGTTAAGACTTGATTCTCATTTATTCAACACTACTGAGTGTTGTAATATGTTATGACAGTACATCTGGTCATCAAAACTTTATGTTTTTTTTCCCAGGCGCAAAAGGTGCTACTGGTGATTATTCTTATCAAAAGACAGAGAAGGCTCCCCTTGGATTACCAGGACCACGTGGTCACCCAGGATCTTTGGGATTCCCTGGCGATATGGGTCCACCTGGGACTACAGGACGTAAAGGCAAGAGAGTTTAATATATTATCTGCATATGTACAGTATATGTATTCACATGTCTGTGTCTGAATAAATTTGTGTCTCAGTTGACTGTATGTGTATGTGTGTGTGTGTTTGTCGTTGTTTATTTGTATCTGTATGTTCCAGGACAGAAGGGCCCCATAGGGTTTGTGGGCCTCCCTGGGAAACCAGGTTCTGCAGGTCTTAATGGTGCTGTTGGAGACCCAGGAGATGCTGGTCAGCTCGGATTTGCTGGACCTCAAGGTAAAATGATTGATTACTTCCAATAAATAGTTAATTTCATCTCTTCCTCGCTCTCATCTTCGACCCATGTCACCCACTTGTTCAACCCCTCCATCCTCCAGGTATCCCAGGTCCACCCGGAAATCCAGGTAACCAAGGCCAAAGAGAGGCGTTAAGGTCAGGCTTCCTTTTGGTAATCCACAGCCAGTCAGTTCAGGTGCCCCAGTGCCCTGAAGGCAGCAGTCGGCTCTGGGTGGGCTACAGTCTGGTCTACTTGGAGGGACAAGAGAAGGCTCACACTCAAGATCTGGGTAAGGGTCAGCTTTAAGTGCATCTTTGTTGGAATTGAGTTCATGCATCAGTCCATTCGTTTACAGGGTTTCTTCCTCTTTTACTCTCTCTCTCTCTCTTCTTTTACCTCCTCTACCTGTAGGCCAGGCTGGCTCCTGCCTCCCTGTTTTCTCCACCATGCCTTTCTCCTACTGCAACAAAGGCGCCTGTCACTACTCTAGTCGCAACGACAAATCCCATTGGCTCTCCACCACCGCTCCCATACCCATGATGCCTCTCTCTGGCCTGGAGATTATCTCCCACATCAGCCGCTGTGCGGTGTGTGAGACAGTTTCGCCTGCAGTGGCTTTTCACAGCCAGGATCACACAGCCCCCGAATGCCCAGCTGGCTGGAGGAGTCTGTGGATGGGGTACTCGTTCCTCCTGGTGGGTGTGATGGACGTCTTTAGTGTGTGTGTATGAAATAAACATGCTGTCTAATTACCTAATGTGTACCCTGCTGCACTTCTTCTCTTCAGCACACAGGGGCAGGTGACGAGGGTGGTGGCCAGTCTCTGACTTCTTCTGGAAGCTGCCTGAAGGATTTCCGAACTCACCCCTTCATAGAGTGCCAGGGCGCGCGCGGCTCTTGTCACTACTTTGCCAACCTCTACAGTTTTTGGCTAACCACTGTCAGTCAGACAGAGCAGTTTATCACCCAGAGGCCTGGCACCATCAAGGCAGCCGACCAACAGCGACGCAAGGCCAGTCAGTGTCATGTCTGCCTGAGAGAACAATAAAGGACCTCTTGTCATTTTTAGTTTTCCCAATCTAAGTCTGATGACCACTTTGCGTTGTAGATAGATTATTTTTGATATACGACCAAAAATGTCTCAGCATTTATATGTTGTTACCTTTATCTGATATGATGTTGCTGCCACTCTCTCCCTGCTATGTCATTATTTGCAATGAGATGCTATTTCTAAAGATTTTTTTTTATAGCTGATCATCTTGCTGTCGTACCTGAAGATGTTGTAATAATCCATTTTCAGAGTCTTTTAGGATACTTTTTTTGAAGACCTTTTCTTCATCTATTTTGTGCTCCTCAAATAAAATGTTTGAAAAGGTTTCAACTCTACAAGTCATTCAGAGTTCAATTGCTTCCCCAATTTCGGAAAAACTGCAGCCGACTTGCAAAAATCCCAAGATGGGAGTACATGAATAATTTTAACAGGATACAGTTTTCCATAGCGGGTTTCAAGTTCATATTTATTTATTTCTCTCGACAGAACCCAAGTGACAATCAGAATACAGTACTTTTTTCCTCAAACATGTTTTTTCCTTTTCTTTTTTATTACGCAAAACAAGAGGACACTCAGTGCAATAAGACAGAGGACTCTGACAGTGTGGTGCTCTCTCTACCTTTTCACAGTGCACGTTTTATACACACAAAAAGATTGTACATCATCATTATTACATTTCCAACCTCCACCCACCAACATCATGGATAGGGCAAAGTGAATGTCTTAAAACAATCATTTTTAAAGATTCAACTTGCATACAGTGTATCTTGGCACACAGACACAAATACACACACACACACACACACACACACACATACACACAGCTCTCTCCCTCACACACACGTACAGGTACAACACAGAGGGACCTCTGTAGCATTGATTCTCACCAGTGAGGGGGTACTGCACTTGCACTCTGAGGGCTAGCTCATTTGTCAAACCCACCCTATTTTGGCAATGTCGACATTGCATTTGAATGTGCTGAAGAGAACACATTTAGATGATGTAAGAAGGAGGTTGAGGTAGAGGGAGAGAGCGGGGGGAGAGGGACATGTATGTAATCAGTCTGATTAAATGTGGTGGAATATGATGGGTAGTGCAGATTCTTCTTCTTTTCTTTTTTTTTACAAAGCCTCAAAGATTTGTAGGCCGTTGTGCAACCCCTGTCTGCTTGACTGGGTAGAGCTGTTGCCATGTTATAGGTCCTTAAACGTTTTGATCACTAAAATGGTTGCCAGCCAATTGAATTGGGAATATTGTCAGAGACAACCAATCGCAGATGACTGCATGTCGCACACAGCCAGCCTCCTGAGGCTTTACCTCCCCGCCAATAAATTAAAAACTTACATGGCACAGCTATCTTTTTAACATTTTCAAAAATATATATATAAGCATAATCTTGAAAGTTTATTTCTGAAGCAAGTGCATATGGCTATTATAATCTGCAGTAAAATCAAGAAAATGTTCTAAAAGCTCAGGTGTTGATTGTACGGGCTGGTCGTTGGCATCAAGTATTTACACTGTGTCATGGTGCTCGCAGTGTGCCTGGCAAAGTTAGGGCGCTAGTACTCGCCAGCTATTGGCACCAACCCCATTTCAAATAACCAACCGTCCAAAGTGCAACCACACCCTTATCTCGCTTGAACAGGCTTTGGCTGGTTTTGGAAATGATACTGTTAATAATGTATGTTCTAATTTACTACCTCCCCAACCCACCCTCATAGTGTATCCTAGAAAACAGCGTTTCACGCTTTTTCTGTCTACAACATGCCAGCCAACAGGTTTTCCTATAAAACGATTCAACCGCTTCAAAAGGCTTAGACGTAGTGACTGCACCGCTTCTTACTGTAATATACAAACTGAAGCACACAAAGTTTCCTGTTTCTGTTCTAGGACCAACTGTTGTACATTCTAGAACATACTGTACGTTCTAGAACATACTCAGCTGGACCATGCATGGAGGGCGCTGGAATCTAAAACATGTAGATGTTAAACACCTCAATTTACAATACAACAGTGAAAATGTAAAGTATATATAGACAGAATTGAATAGTCCATTCAGTTTAGTGCTTTTGCACACAAAAAAAAAGGTTGGGCATAAGAAAATTATGCTACTACAGTACAAGTATTGATAGATTATGCTTTCAAATGCAAAATAACCAAAACTAAATTGAAATTAAAACCAACATTAGATTGCATCTACATCTACTATACATCATTTAAGCTGCTTTTTAATCCCCATCTCATTTAGAAAATATCTATTCATCAAATATCTATACTACTAATTATATTACAAGAATCCAGTCACAGGAAATAGAAAAATATCAAATATCACCAGAGATGATAAGAAAACATGACAACCTGAACGAGCAGAAATATTGCTATGGTAACCACCATTGTCCTTTGACATCAGCGCGTATCATCCCCCTTGGTGCTCTTATTGGCTGTCCTGATGCCCCCGGTGTCGCTGGGAAGAATCAGCACAGCTCAGAGGAAAGAGGGAGGGGTAACTGGGGGTTGTGTGGCAGGGAGGTGCAAGTGTGTGGTTACTCTCAGATGGCCGTGTCCCAGAATACGGTTTTCTGTGTAGGGTAAGGGGGAGGACGGATCTTTTTGGCCCCGCTGCTTTTCCCCCAGCCTGGGAGGACAGGTGCACTTTCTTGCTTGCACTGACTCCGCTCCTGGTGCCTCTCCTCGTTCCTGTCCGGAGGAGGAGGCCTCTCCAGAGATCTCTGCAGGTGTGGATGTTGCCTGGAGCGGATCTCCATGCAGAGGGTGCGTTTCCTCTCGATCTGGTCCAGCATGGTGGTGTCTCCACAGATCCATGGCATCTGGGGCATCTGAGGGGCAGAGTCCATGCATTAAGTGGAGTCAATACAGCTTGACTTTAAAGTCAGTTGTACACGTTAAAGCCCCCAAAACATGTATTTCTCTATAACATGAAATACTTATTCATGACTAAATAAGCAACACATTTAAAGTAAAAAAAACATAGATATTATTTATTGAGAGTTTAACACTTCAAAAGTGCTTCATCAAGACTGTGCGGGTATAGTTTGATCAGATCTGATTGACAGTAATCAAAAAAATCCATCAAATGTCATCAGATTCTAATTTAAAGTTAGCTTAATCGTAATTGGTGCACACAAGGACATCACCTAAACACAAGGACATTTTCCTAAATATTCAGCAGTTACAGAAATGTCTGGTGAAATTGAGAACTGCTCTACTTTGTGGGTTTGTAGGACTCCATTATTAGTCAGAGTACGAAACTGACTGAGGAAATATGTTTTCAGGGGCCGTAATGGGCTAAACATATAAGTGAAGAAAAACAGGCAAATCTGCATACCTGACTTTGATGTGTCTCTGCTGCTTTCCTTTGTGGAGTTCCCATCGGGGAGGGGTTAGCAGGCATAGAAGGTGAGCGGCCATACTTAGGTGCTACTTTCAGATCTGCAAAGGGAGGGGGAAACCACACGTCTGACACAGAATACTTTTTTGCCCCATATATAAAGGCTATATGATCAATTCTAGATTTTTGTTATGAATTTGACGGTTTAACTCTCACCATTTCCGGTTCCCAAGGTCATTGGCGGGCTACCTGATGATTTCCCGTGGTGAGTGGGCGTTGTGGTGGATGAATGCTGCCCTGACACTGTGCTGCCATTCCTCTCCTGTGCTTTTGATTGGTCCGCGCCGTAATTGGCTCTGTTGTCTCGTCTGGGCGTGCCATCTGATCTGTGTCCTCGCTCTTTACTGTCACACCTATACTCCATTGGAGAGGGGCTCTTGGTGGCTTTTGCATCATAATGATGCTGCTCTGAGCCATTCAGACTTCTGTCTTTGCTGTCCCGTCTCACTTCGAGTCCAGTTCTCCTCGGGTCTTTACTGTCCTGCCTGGGCAGGTGAATCGGAGGAGGGAGATCTCCGCCATTGTGGCAGCTCCGATCTCTCCCCTCATGCTTGGATTCAGAGCCGTAGGCGACCCTGTCCTTGCCGTTGCTGCTTCTGGATGTTTCTTGTCGGGGAAGGATCTCCGGTGGCTGATCTATTCTACCTTCATGTCTATGTTCCATGTCATTTCTCGCTCTCTCCTTGACATCCTGTAGGGGTAACACATCAGGACGGTGGTCTTTGCTGTCATGCCTAAATTCTGCTCCAGTTCTAGCTCTGTCTTTGCTCTCTGGTCGGGGGAGAAGCTCAGGTGGCCTGTCTCTGCTTTCGTGCTTTGAGTCCACACCGTTCCTGGCTCTCTCTTTGCTATCCTGTCGTGGCAAGAGCTCAGGCGGCTGATCCAGCGGTCTCTCTCTGTTTTCATGTCGACAGTCGACACCGTTTCGTACCCTTTCCTTGCTGTCTTGTCTTTGTAACAGCTCAGGTGGCTGATCTAGCAGTCTCTCTCTGTCTTTGCAGTCCAGCCTCAACAAAGGCTCCATTCCATGTCCGCTGCCCCGATCTTTACTGTCTCTCCTTACCATCAGCTCACCATTGGTAAGCCCTCTGTCCTTGGAGTCTCTTCTTATCAATGGGATGGGCTCTACACTGCTGCAGCCCTTGTCCCTGCTATCCCTGCGGGCAGGTGGCGCATCTGCACCGCTATAAGTACGGTCTTTACTGTTGCGTCTGTTGGCCAGTGGCTCGACATGGCTGCTCCCTCTTTCTTTATCTTTGTCTTTGTCTTTGTCTCTGTCTTTGTCTCTGTCTCTGTCTTTGTCTCTGTCTCTGTCTTTGTCTTTGTCTCTGTCTTTGTCTCTGTCTTTGTCTCTGTCTTTGTCTTTGTTTCTGTCTTTGTCTCTGTCTTTGTCTCTGTTTCTGTCTTTGTCTCTGTCTTTATCTTTGTCTTTGTCTCTGTCTTTGTCTTTGTCTCTCCGGTGAGAAGACTCTTTGCTGTGGCGATCCTTGGAGTCTCGCTTGGATTCCTTGCTGTGACCGTGGCTGTGGCGCTCCTTGCCCTCACGCTTGGACTCACTGTGAGACTTGCTTTTGGACTCGGCTGTAAAAGAAAAAAAAACACTTAAATGATTGTACCATCCGAACTTGTTCTGCTGCAATTGATAATTCACTAGAAATACTCCAAAATAAATTGTTTAAATACATATGTCAATTACATATTTTGGGGGGAAATATGCAGAAAATTATGTTTTTCTGTTTTAAGTTTCTGCACTACCATCATATATCCTCTAGGTGTCACTCACTACTCACTGCACTGAGGCAGTTGCATTAAATGATCGGAGTTAGATGAGTCAATATGTGGGCTGACAGGCATTAGAGTTGCATTCGTCTTGGTATATTCTAATACACACTATCATTATCTATTCTACAATTTTTTCAGTTCAATCGATTCAAATTCAATTTTTTTATAAATATTCTTTCATTGTATACTAACCTGAAAATCTACAAAATAATACACAACAGTACCATAAAATAACCATGGTTACCAATATGAAATATATTCTAAAACATTAACCACTACCATTGGATGTCTCTGTATTTAACTTTTTGCACAACCAGATTCCAGTCTGTGTGCATTGAAAATGCTAATGTAGAGTTATATGTGTGTCACTGATTCAAGGCTCAATAAGTACATTATAGATCATCACTGCACAAATGAAAATATATGTGCATGATTGATTTCCATGTGGGCTGTGCCTCTATATGGTTTCTATATGGGCTTTAATATACAGTACCATGCACAAGCCTCCCTTATCATGCCCATCCCTTGTCATGTTATGTTGTCATACATGGCTTTTTAGTGTGTGTATGAGAGGGAGTGTGGCGATTAACCAGTTGGTAAGTGGGTCAGACTAGCTGTTGCTGCTTCTTTTGCCTCAGTAAGGGAGAGAGGGAGAGAGAGAGAGAGAGAGAGAAAAAAATCTCCATTCATTGTTCTAGGTTTGTATGCTCATTACACTGTGTGCTTGCAGCCAGTCACAGAGCAACACACACACAACCTGTGAGTCCTGCAGTCCATGTGGGGGTTGAACACAGGTGTTGGGGTTGAGAAATAAAAAATGTAAAAGAACTGCCAGCACAGCCCACCCTTGATGTCTAGAAAGCATATGCAAACGGTTTACAAACCACATGGGGCTCGAGAACAAAATACTGTCAAAGTGTTCATTGGTTAGACATCACTGGGACTTGAATGCACTCATTTACAAT
The DNA here is from genome assembly GCA_016806645.1 of Ophiodon elongatus. Taxonomy (NCBI): domain Eukaryota; kingdom Metazoa; phylum Chordata; class Actinopteri; order Perciformes; family Hexagrammidae; genus Ophiodon; species Ophiodon elongatus. Next base: position 3,532,857 of record JACSYO010001924.1, on the reverse strand, counting down.
CTAGCCATCCCTTAATGTAACCCAGTAATTCAAAAGATATAGTATATTCCAGACTGAGCGTAGAAAGCACAGGATTAAACAACAAATGTGCACTAATTGGCACATGCACACCAACTGGAAGATATACTTGACAGCAAAGTCAAAATAGCAAAAAATCATAAATTGTCTCAGCTTCCACCATCCCCATCTGCACAGCTGCCACAGCTCCCTGATTGGCTCAATCGTGACTAGAGTATGTGCTGATTGGACAGAAAGGAGAAACTGAAATCCTCTGATCAGGCGCAGATTTGAGTTCAGAGCCATAGCTATCCCATGCTTATTGCTCAGTTGTAGACCGGCATGCCCTGAGCTGTGATTGGCTGCATTACCCATGAGAAGGGAATCTGCAAATAAGAAACAGGGATTTCTCCTCCTTCCACTGTTGCTATGTTGTAGTTGCTAAGAGCGTTGAGTAAGGATGGATGTGTGGACTCTTTGTAGTTCTTTTATGATTCATGTTCAAAATGCACTCAAATACATTTCTGTTTAGTAGCATTTGATGAAGGGTTTTACTTCAGTTATTTTGTATTATTTCACATTGTACAGCTCAGCTCTGAAGAGTTATATGTCAACTAGTTAAATTTCATGTTAAACCTCACTCTAAATCTAAATGACATGCTCTATATAAATGTATTTGTTTTCAAATAATATATGACATGTCTATATATGAACGACACTATACTTCATGCATTATGAAAACACCCTCTTGCCTATTTAGTTTTGTTTAATGACTGCAGTCATATACCTTTTATTAATATAGATTAATTTTCAAAATATGTAACATGGTTATTTTAACAAAAAAAAGAAAAAATTGCATTACTCATGAGAATGTTAATTTGTGAATGACCATATGATGAAGTTAGTATGAGTGGTTAAGTGGTTCTATATCCTTTTGTAAACTTTTAGCAACATGTGCCCTTGTGTCATAATAATCAAATAATGTTTGCCTTGCATTCATTTTGGCATTCATTTTGAGTGAGGCATGGCTATCTGTATTTAAACATGATGTTTACATATTTAAAAGTAATGCTGCCTGATGGCCTAATGCCATGAGTAGGTTTGAGGGACCTGCTGTCTGCTTTAGTCTCTAATCCCCTTAGATTAAATCATACGATCTGTATCAGACTTGGCTAGCTGGGCCTAGATTAATGGAGGGTGGCACAGAGTGCCGTGGACATCATGCATGTTATAAGTGGTGCATTCTCTGCACAGCCACCTAATTTAGCAGGGTTAAACATATAAACGCAAAACAGGGATGAATTACACTGATTAGGGAACTGAAGACTACTTATTTGTGTTCGCTCCAGAGTTTACTGCAGCCAAAGCATTTAGACACTGACACCTTCCATATCGTCCGTAAACACTGGGATGTTACTCCTGCTCTCCCGATTGCTATTCTGAGACTTTGCAGCTGCTCTCTAGTGCTGGTAGGGTTGTTTTATGATTAACTCTCTTAACTAGGCCCTCTTACGAAACATACAGGCCAGGGTAAGATTCATAAAAAGAGATGCAAGTTATAAACTGTCAACACACTTCCGGGATCAAAGAGACGTAAATAAACATGGGCACATGTCTCCGTGCCCTTTGCTTCGCTACGTTCCCAAATGAGGAGACACACGTGTGCAATGACTCACTCTCTCCAGGCTCTTTAGACTTCCGGCCACTGGCATTTTTCTTCAGCATGTTCCTGCCAGTCGTGAACAGGTTGGTAAGTTCGTCCAGCGGGCTGGTGGGTGTCCGTGAACGCCCCGTTGACACATTCTGCATGGAGCCATGGAGTCGCCCCCCACCGTCTTGAGGTGGCGAGCCTTTGCCGTGAGGGGTGGCAGAGGCACTCCGCGGCAGACCACCAGGGAACGGCATTGGAGCGTCAAAGGGAGGCGTACGCATGAGGCTGAGAGGGGTGAGACAGCGGCCCATGCTGACTGGCGACGGGCAAGCAGAATGGCTGCGCTGATAGGAGGATGAGGAGGAGGATTTGTAGAGGGTACAGGGTAGAGGAGGCGCAGAAGAGCGGCCGGAGATGGTGAGGGTTGGGGTGGCAGTGAGCTCCCTGCGGATGTGTGCAGAGGAGGGTGGCTCGGTGGAGGATGTCGGAGATTTGCTGTAGGATTGGTTCTCCAGCATGGGCAATTTGGCTACATCTAGAGGGGTGAGGGGAGACTCGTCTGAGTTCGGCGAGCACTGGGCCGGCGCCGGTGGGAACACCAGCAGCGGAGGCCGATGGGTGAGTAAATTGGGAAAGGGTGCAGGAATGTCACAGAGTGGAATGTTTCGTGGGGTGGAGCAGCGACTGAGAGGTTCAGGGTCGTAGGGTGCCGGGGTGGGGCACGCGGAGCGACACCCCACAGGGTCCGTGCGGTACTCCATATCATCCAGAGCTGGGTACTTCATCTCCTCGTACACAGACTCTCCTGGCTCCTCGTCCTCACTCTTCAAGGGTTCCCGTGGGCCGACATCAATCCCGCCCATCTCGATGTAGACGGGTTCATCTTCACAGTCATCTGTAGGGCTCTCATCACTCTGTGGAGGCGAGTGGTAACGTTCGCAGGGGGAGGTGCTGTGGTTGAGGGGTCTGGAGGGGCAAACCCCACTTCCTCCGTGGCTATTGATGTAGGACTCATCGAAGGAAACGCTCAGTTGTGTGTTGGGGTTCCGCTTAGGTTTGGGTGGCGGCACCCTCCTGCAGTCCTCACTGCATCCTTGAGCTCCTGAAGGACAGAGAGAAAGAAAGTCAAAACACGAATCCATTGGAAAGACTCACGTTCACAAGCACTACTTGACAACAGAGAGTAGACTATACATTCATTATTTTTGGGGCTTTTTCTGCTTTTTCTGCTTTTACTATAGAACAGCCAAAGATAGGCAGGAGAGAGGGGAGGAAATGCAGCAAAGGGCTGCGGTTGGATTTGCCCGCTGCAGTAAGGCTTTAGAACATGGGGAGCCCGGTCGACCAGGTGAGCTACCGTGGCGCCTTATCATCATTCTGACTGATATTTTGTTGTGGAATGAGACATGACAGCATAACGTTGTCACATTACTCTTCTGTTGCTTTCTTCCTGCACAGCTATCATAGACAAGTGAATCACTATCATTAACATAAAGCCTACTGCTGTTTTGTGGGTCGGATGTAGGTCAAAGTGTATAGCTGAGAGCAATATCTTGAGTCAGATATGTGGGAATAGTTGAGGCATATGCATATTTCTAGGTCACATATATGGCACTGGAGCAGTATGTGAGTATAGTATTTGGGTCACACACACTGTGGAACTTCTTTCTGATAGTGGTGACGTAGCATTGCAGAGTGAATCTCTTTAGATGTGGTGCAGTGAGGCTGATGGTACAGTGTTTGCATCGGCGTGATAGTACAGTGCGGTCCTAACGCTCGTTTACGCACAGCAGACAGCGCTCTTTACAACTGAGTTGCTACCAGCTTATTTCTAGGTCAGACACCGCGATGTTTGGATAGGAGTGTCCCTTCTCTGATGGGCAGGGGGAGATAAGTGTGGTTAATAGCCGGACCATGTCGGAAATCTTAAAACTGCAGATTTTATACCTTTAATAATTCAGATGCCAGATGGCCCAGACACACGCATACTTCCTGTAAGCGTATGACTCACCACCATCTCTATATGAACGCACACGCGCACCGCATATGCCTACACATTCAGAGCGGGAAATTAGGACAGGCATGTACACATTTTAACACACAAACTAAACTCAATCCTTCTAGAAAATGGGAGTCTAACTATGTAGGTGTCTGTCTGTCTGTTTCCTGTTGCATCTGAATGTGTAGCTTTGCAGGACATGCTACAGAAAATTAGATGGAAAGAAATAAGATCGGTCGATTTAGAGTCTGTTATTTAAATTGAGAACATAACTAGAGAGAAAACAGCGAAAGATGTCAAGAAAATCCAGGAGGTGAAACAAAACTTTGTAATGTGTCCAGGTTGATGTTGATGATCCCAAATTGAACTGAGGATGACAAACAGGCCTTTGTCATCCTGGTTCCATTGTCCCCTCATTACCATTAATAAGGTGTTAATAGAAGATTTGGTGAAAACCAGATGTGTTTAATTTGACTGACCTCCTCACATTCTTGTGTACTCTCTCCCTTTCTTTTTGTATGCGTGTGCATCAATAGGTGTGTGCATACAGCAATGTTCACACAGCAGTGAAACTATGCCACTTTTGATTTACCAAATGCATTATTACACTAACAGCTTTGCACGGTGCACCTTGAGATCTGTTTCAGCACTGATGATGAATCTGTCGCTCCAAACCTCTCTCACTCCCTGTCGCTGTCCCTTCTCCTCTCCTCTCCATCTCTCTATTGCTCCCTCTTCTTCCCCTCCCCCTGCAGCGGATGTGTTTACCCGCAAACCCCCTCCCCCTCCTCCTGGGGAAAACGAATCTAGGTCAATCGCTCCTCCTGAATGAATTCTACTCCGACAAGCTCCTCCCCTTCCCGCTAAAGTGCCAGCTACCGAGCACGCAACCCTCCCCTCGGCCAAGGACACCCCCACACTCTCACTCTGATTGGCTGCGCAGCCTTACACTTCAGTATCTCTGGAGCCCCATTGGCTCGAGCTGCTCAGCGATTCTGTGATTGGTTGGGCTGCAGGGGGTCTTGTTTCTGTGGGATGGTTGCCGTGGTGCCCAGGAAGATCTGTGTGCACATAGAGAGATCCCCACCAATCTGAGCCAGGCTGGGCGGACTCCCTAAGCATCATATTGGCATCGAAGCATCCAAAATGAAATGGAGTCAAAGGTTCCTTCAACCTCTAAATCACAGTCACCTTCCTCAAAGAGTATTATTATACTCTAAATGTCAGTTTGATTTTGCAATGCTTTTTAGTTTTTCTTCGTGCTGAGCGCATGTCCTGTCTTTAATAAAACTCTTAAGCTGTGTGATTTTGCTACAGCAGTGATTCTATCTGTGGCTCGTTGAGGGAAACATTACTTTTGCTCAATTGATTCCGGTCCTATTCATTAAAGCTTTTCTTACACTGAGCTGATATAATTATGCCCTTGGTCTCATCCATGGCCAAACGAGCATATTGTGTTTGTTTATTTTGCTTCAGAAAACTGACTTCAGAAATTGCTGCAAGCGTGATTCTTCTGGATTTTGATCAACACATCTCTAAATGTTGGCCGTGGCAGTTTTAACTGGAGGGAAAATTGTTTGGCCTTTATTGGTAATTTGCCTCGTAGATATACATAAGTAAGTTAGTCAGTTTTAAATGAGGTCAAGAACTGTCAAAACATGCCTTCTTTATGTGCACTGAGAACAGCGTGGACAACCGACCGTGTGACCAATGACCTTCTATAGCCAGCACCAACTTCTTGAATGAAGTTACTAGAGCTTTGAATTAATGCGCAGAACGTGTTACTAGAGTAACGATATCAGGACATTACTCCCAGAGAAGAGAAACTGACAGTATTTAAAGCCTGGGAACCTACTGAGTGAAAGACATAGCGGATATATAACACCTGATGATTACATACTATCTGATTTATCTGTGGGACGAAGGAAAATTTGTATATCTGTTCATCTGACAGTAACAGGAAGTAAAAGAGCACCAATAAAAGTCCATTTCTTCATGGAATGGCATCCACAATTGCTCTCGCCTGTTTATTTAATTATTCTGTAATATGTGTAGATTGGTCCACTGTCATTCAAATATACTAAGGAAGGGTTTTTCTGTACACGATAGGCAAACCGTTTCCAGACAAGTCAGTGTGGTGCAGCACAGATCTTGTCTGACTCGTTTAATGTAGTTCATTGAACTTCAGGTTATCACATTTTCTATTGTTGTGTAGTGCACCACAAATGTGTTAACTTTGGTTTAACTCCATTGTACTTACAGCTCCTTTTTAACATCAATTTGCCACAGTGGTACTTAGAGTGAAGTATGCAGTGAATAGCTAGATGTCATGTCATTGTAGGAGGAACAGTGTTGAGGAGGGCACTGCAGAGAGCAGCTATATATAGTGCAGCAGTTTGGTGTAAAGTGCCACCACCACTCACCGTCACATCTCTCCCCGCGGCAGGTGGACGTGGGACTGTGGTCCACCGCCTCAGACGACATGCTCAGCTTGGTGGCCGGGTCCCTCCTGGGCTTGGGTGGGGGCTGCTTCCTAGAGGTCGGGCTTCCTACTTCCTCCTCACCTCCGCCCCCACTGTTCCCACCGCCGACAGAGTGGAGGGACTGGGAGCGTACGGAGAAGCCCTGCCCACAGGCGAGGGCATGAGGGTGGGGCATGGGCATGTGTTCCTGGGGGTCCGGCATTGTAATGGAGCCCATACGTAAGTGCTTGCCTTCGGTCTCAATGTCCTCACCTGTCCTAAAACAGAAAGCAAGGGAGAGAGAGAGAGAGAGAGAGAGAGAGAGAGAGAGAGAGAGAGAGGATAGAGAGGACAGAGACAGAGACAGGGTCAAGGAACAGAAATATATTTGCAAATATGAATAATAAATAAAATAAAAAGATGCAAAAAATAAATTTGACAAAATATTAAAATAAATTAGGCTGAAATAAAAGAGACAACAATCTTGAAACATCATCCTCTGGAAGTTGTTTCAAGATTGTTGTCTCTTTTAAAAAGTAAAAACAACACAAACAATGCCCTGACACATAGAGTCATCATGACATGTCTCCATTTGTGTGTGTGTGCGTGTGTGGCTGTGCGTGTGTGCGTGTGTGTGTGTGTGTGTGTTTGTTTATGTGCACGTAGCTCAAACGATGTGAGCACTAACTTCACAATAACAGGCATGTTAGTGCCACTGAAAACAGGGTCTCTTTCAGGGCAAAGCATTGATTTGAGTTTAACCCTGGATGTGACCGATGCTGCTCACACAACCATACACATCATGACACCATGGAAGCCCCCCCCGCCTGTACACAATCAATCCCTATAAATGGATGATTGGCCCGGATGGAGAGTTAATGATGTCTGAGTGTTGTACGGTAATGGAGGAAAGGAGGGCTGTGTGTGCGTGTGCGTGTGCGTGTGTGCGTGTGTGTGTGTGTGTGTGCGCGTGTGTGTCGCAGAGTAAATGAGCTCAAGATCTCACTTTGTTCATGTACAAAAGACGTGTCAAGTATGCAATCTATACACACTTGATATCTACGGTTGGTGTATTTAATTATTCTAATATCAGAGACTGATATAACATCACAACTGAGCTCAATGTCAGAGATTTAAATGTTTAAACAAATGGCATGAATTTGCATGTGCGGCTTCACAAATCCCTATCTTGTTGTGTGCACGCATGTGGTAGTGTATGTATGCGTGTCTTTGTGACCCCTCAGTGTGTGACTTTGCTGACTCTGGCTGCCTCCCGGCCAGCTGCTGAACAGAAGGTGCTTGGTGGGGTGGGTTCATTGGTCAGGGGCTTAACTTTGCCTAGCAACAGGGTACCCATAGAAACCAGACACAAAACCAACTAGCGCACATTAATAATAAAGCCAACCTGCGCATCATGTGCACATCTTATCACATTTTGTTTAAATATACAAGAGAAAGGTGCCTGCTGCAACATGTAGAGCCAGGTATTGGGAAGAAAGCAGATGGGGGGAAATTAAAGATAAAATCCCAGGTTTAATGGTTATTCATTCATATCATGTATAAAACTATTAGTTTTACTATATCTTTGGGGTCATTTAGAGGCAGTATGGGTCTTCCAAAATGTAAGGAGTAGGAGTTGTACGAACTGTTGCATAGCTGAGAGCTGTTCATTGATGGTGCAAGGCATGATTTGGAGCAAAGTTGAAAGACATAGAAAAAGGAGTAAACCAATATCCAATTAAAAATATAATTGGAAAAAAAGAGTATACAAGTCAAAATTAATATGAATTCAATGACAGCATTGAGCATTGTGGTTTAAATGTTACAAATGTATACGTTTCAGACAGATACAAATATATTAAAATGGGTAACTTTCAATAATATATCAAACCAGATCAATATGACCATGGTATGATTTAAGCAATGGGCAGAAAAGGAATAACAGTTTGGTGTGTTTTGGAAAAAGAAGGTGAACTGGAATTTCAAAATCTGAGAGAGAAATCTGATCTAAACCTAAAATGAAAAATAAGCACAAACATTCCCAATGTTTTGGTAAATGGTATGAAAAGTGCTTCAATAAATACTGGGCTATAAGATCCTTCTGAGTTTTTTTGTGCTTTATCTCTGTAATTTTTCTCAAGAAAGTGTGATGGGAAGTAATAGATATCTGGTTAAAATATTGCTACAATCAAGCAAAAAAAGCTATTACCAGGAATTGGGGAAAGGTAGCATCACTGACAAAGACATTTTTCCCACCTGAAAAATGTGTGGGAAAAACTGACATAACAAAACAACATACACTTTATAAATGTGAACGTACTTCCCAAACAGTTTTTGTTTGTTATTGTCATTTTTTATGTTATGAATGCCATTTGTAATGTAGAAAATGTTATTGCCAATTAAAATCTAAGTAAAAAAAGAGAGTAGAACATCTTCCAGAGCATTCAGCCACAGGTGTCAACAGTTGCTTTCCTCTCGTGTGTTTTTGGTGTGTGCATCTGCTGTGACCCCCTATTCATGGATTGTGTGTGTTGGTGGGTGGGTGTGACTGGATTATTTATAGGATATTTGCCCAGTGATTGGCTGGAGGACAGACCACAGGTGCACTTGGACCAGTTGGAGTTGAGTTGTCGTCGGGCAGCTCTGGCTCTCTCTTACTGTGACACCATGCGACAGGACGAGTAACGTCACAGAAAAACAAACAAACACTGAAGGAGATCTTGAGGGTAGAGAAAAAATAAAAGATACAAAAAAGAAAAAGATGTCTATTTGTAAATCCGTGCATGTGTGCACAAAGAGAAAGCAGTCGTTTAGATTTTGCATGCATATGTAGATATCAGTAAAATTAGGTGTGTGGTTTGTGTCTGCGTGTGTATGTGTTTGTGAATATGCTTGCACGCTTAAGCAAATTTGTGGACGTCTGTCTATGTGTGTGCTGTGTGTGTGCATGACTGTGTGAATAACTTCTGCTGATGAAATACAATAACAGAAACCCAGAGTGAGATAGCAGCAGGCAGGAAGGCCCGCCTCACTCAAACCTAACGTGCTGATCTGATTGGCCTATGGTTGTTCCAGCTGTCACCAGGCAGAACACATCTCCTGTAACTGAGCTCACACTTAATCTCTCACTAACAGGTTTTTTTTTCTACCCCCCCCAACTCTTAAACACATTTGCTCTAACAAGCTCTTTCCCCCTCACACAATCACAGAGGCCATTTGTTCTCCCTCTCTCGCAAACTAATATAATATATTTTCACGTTGTGCATGTCCATGCACGCACATGCACACATGAATCCTCACACACTCTATCACTCTCTTTTACAGTCAGTTACTGTAAAAATGGGTCGTCTCATTGACCTACTTATAGGCCTCATGAAAAATCCAGTTATTTTTTAGACTTTTCCTCCAGTGACTGTGTATTAATATTTTAGCTTTGGCAACAGCTGAGAGACAGTGGAAGCAGGACAGTAGATGCCACTTTCCTCAGGCATTGCCCTGTCCAGTTTACCAATTACAGGCCTGCATCAGACTGCTAATGACAACGGAAGCAGGGACATTTGGATGATACAAGAAAGTCCAGGATAGATTGTTTTACTCTAACTCAGCTGTCTATCTCATTTCTGAGTGATACAGTTGAGCTCTAACTCAGCTTTGAGTGATATGCAGTATGTAAACAATGCATTGTTTGCGGACAGTCGCAGTGGCAGCAGAGAAACCGCTCTTTTTGAATCACGGGATCACATTGACAGAAATGTGACAGGTTTCAAAGTGTTCCTGAATAAATCAGTTAAGAAGAACCCCGATGCACAGTCCTCAAAACCACATCTATGTAATCAGATGCTAAAATACTTTGTACCGTCTCTGACAGAACGGAGATGGCTTTTAGATTCCATGACAACATTGGACAGCATTTCCCATAAGCATTTCCACTGCACGCTGATCATCATTAGATTAATTGTTTGTTCACAAAGCGGTGAGCAAGTGTTTCTCTACTACTTTATGGATGTTCTCTCAGATAAAATATGCATCCACTGGATTTATGTCTTCTGCAAAGCTACCTATGAGTATACGTTTCCACACCATGACTGCCTGTTCAGATGTCATCAGTCCTAAAATGTTATTAAAGGGATTTTATTCCATGTCAGAGCACATACACAGCAGATTAAGAACTAAAGTTCATTGCTCTGGAAGCAAAGCTCAAATCACTGCTAACTACAGAAAAATGTAAAAACAAAACAATATTAAAACAAATTTGTCAACAGAGGGGTTTTTGGTGTTATTTCATACTGCTCACACGTTTTCGGAGAGGAGAAACAAAGCAACACGGACGTCCATGTCTTCCCACAAACACATTCCAAACCCCTCTGCAATGTCCCGCTATCCTCCCGATGACTCTGTGACTCAGTGCTCCTTATTCTACCCCACAACACAAGCACTCCGTGTCCACATGCTAGTCACGTTGTGAGTGCGTGCCTCTTTTCCACTCAAGTTTCGGCATGCCACACAGTGGTGTGGCTGCGCACAGTGGCACAGCTGTAACTGCTTGCTCATCACAACATGTGAAACAGGGTGCTTCTAATTTCCTCAAACTATATGGGGTGTTACATCAACTTCTTGTCAAGGATACAACTTACTACACAGTCGGAAAATGTCCTAAAACAGGATAGTTAAGTATACTTAAATCAGCATAAGCATAAGTCACTTAACATGCCGCGTTCCCATCCGAACACACTTTCTGCCACAGCCCATCCCAGAACCTTCCTCATTCTAAATGCTCTCCGTCTCAAAAATGGAGCAGAGACAACCTCCATCCAAGGACAAGTCTAAAAGTGAAAAATTAATTATCCTCTGAAGATCATGGGGTGCACCAGTCCACACTGGCAACCCCCAAAATATAGCAACCTGCCATTGCCACAGGGACCCTCTGGCCACTTGTCCTAATTCTTTACAAACTCTTCCTGAAGTGAACCCAGTGACGTTCCTGCGTTCTCAGAGCAGAATCCCACTGGTGAGCTGTAGCTATGCATTTTATAGGATCTCTCCTATATAGTAGTCAATTAATCTGTTTTCCTTTTGTGAAGCACTTTATTAGTTTGTTTTCTTCCTACCTCCGTATGGCTTCCTCCTGTTTTCTCTTCTTGTCGTTTTTCTCCTGCAGGAATGTCCTATTTCTCTCATTCCTGGCGTGGTCCAAGTTCTGAGCTACCAGGCCGTTGTAGGCTCTCAGCCCATTCTCCTCAACATACTGGAAAAAACGGAGAGTTTCCTCTTCTTTGGAGCTCATCATTCTTCAAGTGTTTCCACAGCATTCTGATAAAGACATTTATTGAAAATGTTAGCGATAATTGTTTGCCTTAAGTAGATATACACACACAATACTACTAGTAATATGGACTTCTAGGGCATCATATGAGTATGGTCTGAATGCAAAACAAGCATGCTGTTATGTCAGCAATCACTCTCTTAGTCTTCCTTTCTCAAGGTCAGCCTTAGTGTGATGAACACTGATGAAGCAGGGTTGCATCGGCATTATACTGTCACACAATTGAGATTGTGTGATGTTGCTGTTGTTTTTATTGTCCCCGACTGTTGCTGTGGAGTTCATTGCCTATGAAAGATTCATAGACTTGCATCATGTGTCCGCCAGAGTAAAACGTTTTCCCTGGAGGGATGCAACAGCTTTCTTTTTTGTTTATTGTGCCCACATACAACACTTTCACACACACACAAGCTCACACGCACATGTGAATAAGCAAACAGTCAAAGGACTCACTATCCAGTTCCAGTTACCCATAACCTTCAGATCCAGTCTTCTTCTTGGCCGTGGATCAGTAGCGGCTGTTCATTTTCTCAGTTGTGTTTGCACATTTTCTGGCTGAAATTACTGGCTTTAACCAAGTGAGTGTCTGAATGAAACTGAAAAGGGGCTTTCATCTTCTGCAGTTGCGGTTGTGTGCTGGGCTCAGATGTGAAAATCTCATACTCCTGGGACCAACCACACAGATTAAACAAACCACTCTTACTAGACTGTGATGCATGGTTTTGCACACGCGGACATCATCATCAGTCCTATGTCTAAGATCTAAAATTAGTCCTTGCCGCCTTTTGATTCTGTAAAAAGACTATTACTGACAGCATCATTGTCATAAGGGAGAGTGTGGACGCTTCTGTGAGGAAAAGCCTCTTCAATGAAACATCCACATTGGTGCAGTCGTGATCCACTACTTTGAAATGTGAATAACGTGTTTGCAGCCACTTAAAACCCCAACAGAGCGTGGAGCAGCCCGACGATGTGCTCCAGCGTGCATGCGTGTACATAACGCATTTGCTTGAAAACCTGTGCAACTGCTTGCAACACAGGATGTGCAATGTGCAACAATCGAATGTGATTTTGGAGAGGCCAGCGGTGCAAGGGAAGAAGACACTGCACGCTTTTATGTAGGTCAATGTTTTCAGATCAGCCTAAGACTCATGCTTGTTTACGTGTGAGGGGAGCACTGAGCGTGCGTGGGGAGAGGGAGAGGGAGGGGGAGGGGGAGGGGGCTTGTGATAGCTGTGTGTATGTTTGTGTGTAGGGAGGCAAGGGCAATGGGAGGGGGGTGGGGGGGGGGGGCTTGCCAGATGGAGATTGCAGGACCAACTGAGAGACTGGCCATTGTCTGGCCACCCTCAGTTGGCTCTCTAACTTGTGTCTGTCTATCAATAAGTCGAGCATGGTGCCTAGGTCAGTGGGCTTATCGTCCATTCCCTACAGCGTATTCTCAAGACTCCTGAGCATAGGTTTGTACAGGCACGAGTAGAGGACTCATAAGAGCCAGCAGAACAGATGGAATCACCATCTTGGAGCAGAGTTCAAACTAGGGCACAGATTCCTGGTGTAGAGATTTTTTTCTTCTTATCTCTGATGCACAGGCACAGCCAGAGATCTGAAGCTGTACAAAGGAAATAAATCTTGGTTTCTGAAGAGAAACGAGGCGCACCGGTTAGATGTGTTAAGGGTGCAGCAATAGGAAAGCACAGTTCAAACAGTGTTTGAGCTGAATTAAGCCTGCCTGCCTAATCCCTGTAAGCCTGCAGCAGCACTCTGCACTAGAATCAGCTTGTTTATCACACTGTTTTTACCAACCAAGCCTTTCACATTGGATTGTCCTCCAATAACTCATCGATGTAAAATGCCATTCATTTGCTAATCTCTCTGAAGCCTGTCAACTGAGCAACCCATTTTTCTCAACAAAGCTTTATATTTTCCTCTCCATTCTCACTTTCCCCTTCTCTTTATGCACTTTAGGCACCTCATCTCTTCTCTCTCCCTTTGCCCCCAGCTGACATGGGCCGCAACAGTTGTAACATCGAGGTGCACTTTGCTTTAAGAGTAAAAGAATGTGGCACACCGTTTCTGTTTCCAGGCAACCATGTCACAGGAGAAGGGCAGCATGGATATTCTAGAGACACAATGTCAAAAAGATTGCAAGGCCAATAGTCACAGTGACAACATGCGTGGGCGCTCGTGCACATAAACAAACACACACACACACATACACACACACACACACCTAGTGCTGTACAGTCGACCAAGTAAAGGTTAACCTGTAAACCCAGGCACACACAGGTGGAACACTTGACATTTTGGGGCATTTGGGAATTTTATGTAGATGTGATGCATGCATTGTGATGTGTAAAGCATGAGCATTTGAGGGCATACATCTTCATGGGTTTAGGGGTCATTGTTGTGTAAAAGCAAGTGTCATGATGCATACTTACAATGGGGCTGTGTCCCTGCTGATTTGTGGACCAACGTGTCTTCTGTGTTCCCCTGACGAGTCCAGTGCACGCTAGTGAACTCTGACCTATGCTGGAGCACCCATGCACTATTCCACTTAAATCCACATACACTTCCATCCATCGTATGGTCCAACTGATTGACTTGCTAGAAGGAGTCACTGTGACCCAGGATAAGGCTGGTGCTAGAGGGGAGCTGGGCCATTGGGTGCCCGGCCCAATGCTCCCTCCCCTGGGCAGAAAAGGGGCGATGCGACCCCTCCAGTCCAGATGGTGATCAACTCCTTGCTAGGTGCCAGCTTCACCGCTCCACACATCTGCACATGCTAGAGACAGAAGGAAGATGCAGCGTAGCAACAGACCGCACCCGCACTCATGACACAAATTCACACTCTCAAACACTCTCACATCGAACTCCTCTTGCAGCCGCAGACCAGGCACTCACAGTCTTTCTGACGCTTCTTTCCCAGAATGTCTCTCCTCCTGCTTTGATATGTCCAAATGCACGAAAATGTCTTGCACAGGTGAAAGGAATCCAGCTCCACAGTGCCCTGGAGGTTGAGACCGATGTAAGGCAGAGTGGTGTGCGTATGGCATTCCCTGCCGGCTCCCTCTGCCCTGCTCGTCCACACAGGTCTGTACAGTCGGTCTGTGCTTAAGCAGATGACACCGGGCTTCCCAACTATAGATCACAACAACAAGAACACGCCCACTGCCTACTGTAGCCACCTTCTACTAGAGCGTCATCCTCTCTCCCTCTCTCTCCTTTCTTTGCCTACACTCCTATTTCTCTGAGTGCCCTTAACTCATCTTCATACGCACTCATGCCCTAGTTCATTTCTCCCATTGGTCCTTTTTCTGTTTTTGTCTCATGTGTCCCGCCTGCCTTCCCTTTGCAGCTGCACTGTAACTGGAGCCTGAATGTGTTTTTCTGCTTTCAGTACCACGGAGAGCGCTCTCTCTGTCAGAGGGTGAAGGGGGTGGGGGGTTGAGGGGTTGAGTGGGTGGGTACACTCAGAGGGGGCCAAGTGGAGAGATGGTAGAGGTGGTAGTGGTGGTGGGGGCTGAGTGGGAGGAGTCACCGGGTTGCCAGGGCGTGACCTCATTAGACACAACCTCCTCTTCCCCTGGCAACCGCTGCGCTCCCCCTCCCCGACACCCCGCTCCTCCCCTCCCCTCGCTCTTACAGCTCGTAAACAAGACCACGACACAAAAACACTTGCAGTGAATACACCGTGTTGCTCTCAAGTGCATTACATGTACAGTAGCCAAAACAAAGCAGAGCAAAACAAAGAGGAGCAGACGCGTGAAAGCAAAATACACAAAAAAAAAAGGGAAAACAATACTTTGCAATTTCCAATACACACATTGACATGCTGATGCAAGCTATACAGAAAAAAATGTGTTTGCATCGAAAAACAAAGCAGAATAGAGACTTGTTCCCAGTGGCCACGAAGATGAACAGGATGAAAGCAGGGACAGAGTTGATCCTGAGTAGCGTGTTTGTCAGTGGGGGCTACTGCGGCTGTCGTGTACTTCTGCTTGACTGTCTGGGGGACGAGTATTAGTTTCAGTAGCGCTGTCGGTTGTTTATGTGTTGGGAGCGCCTGGTATATAGATGCTGAAGCATGGTTGAGGGAGGGTGAGTGGGTCGGGTGGGGTGGGGGGCTGGGTGCGCTCGGATGGATTAACACCGTCGACACAAAAGGATTAGGGATCAGAGATCTGTTGTTTTCATCAACCCTTCCCTCCATTTCTCTTAACCTCCGCCCTTCTCCCCCTCACTTTCCCCCCTCCCTCTATGCCTGGCTCTGCCTCACATTTAGCTCTGGTGGGTGTCTGGGGTGGGGTACTGGCATAAGAGGTCGGCTGCATGAAAAAAACTATTTTTTACCAAACATTTAATGGTCAGTTTAGAGTAGAGATGGGGATAAAAGATAAAAGAATGAACCACTGTGTTGGATTGCATATGATTATCTAAAGAGGCAGCTGTTTTTGAGAGAGGAACGGAAAAGGTAAATAGGGTGAACCATAATTCATATGCTATATTTCTCAGCACCCAGTTCAAACACCCCTCTCATGACAGCGTGCCACATGCCATTAACAGACAACTGTCATGATCTCACTGAGATAAAATGCTCTGTCAAATGGTAGTCCCCCCCCCCCTTTTTCTGCCTATTGTGAGGGATATGGCCGACTGGTCACGCACAAAGAAAGTCACTCCATCCAAACCAAACTCAGCACACTCACCCATGCACATGCACATACACAAGGGCCCCGGCGGTCTGACCTCAGTGAACGACCTATGTGTGCAATCTCAAAGGAAGTATTTAGATCCCATCCAAGTTCAATGAACACAGACAGTGAGGAAATCCCAGGGGTGAATGGGTTAAACAAATTTTTCCACCTATGTGCACAACAGTACTTTGTTTTGTGAACAGTGGAGGACGCTCCCTCAGGGAGAGAATGGAGGGTGAAATAGGATGCAATGCCTGTAACTTTTCAGTTCACCCACGCTTACACACACATATAAAGACTTGCATACAAAGAGAAAGACATCCAAAATGCCTGAATACATTATTAAAAGCATGTTTTATTTTATTCTAATTCATTTGTAGCTGGAGGAATTAAATTATTGTTTTTCTATTGTATATGTAAAGCTAATGAAACACATTGTGTGATGATACTACTCAATTTAAGACATTTGGAGTGACTATATGGGCTGCAATTGGAAAATAAGTACCTTGGGGTACCTTAGAACCAATCCTCTCACCTTCTAGTGACCATCTACGGTCCCGTAGCATTAGGTAACAGATGTTTGGTACTGGCACATTACATTTTTTCTCCAATTTGGCTGTCTCAACACACAACACATTATTTATTTCATAGCTCATTCTGACCGAGGGCGGATCGCAATAAATCTGCTCAATGTTGTGGGTAGATAATATATCACTACTAACAAGTCAATAACATGCACTCAGAAAATTTGTCTTATCAGTCTTAGGTATTGGCAAAGTAACATAATCTTACCAGTGCAAGGATGTGGTGGGCCATTGGGACATTAATGACTGTTTACAAACCAATGTGCCCTGGAGCGGATGCCTGGTGCTTGGTTCAATCATGCATGTAATAATGTCATATTGATCCCCTGCTGTAACAGGCTAATGAATAGTCTATGAAAACCATTAAACCGATCAATTAAATGCCGCTGAGGAAATAGACTCATCATAAATAGAGCGAGGACTCTGCTTGACAGGGTTTTATTAAGTGTGATTTCTTGCTGGCAGGCATTGGCACCTGAACATGGCGCTACTGTAAATGCTATCTGCTTCTAAGGAGGATGTGGGGTGACATTCAGATTCTTGAAAGTGTCTGTGAGGTTTTGTGGCATTTCTATTTTCGGTCCTCCCTGGGAGTGCCATTCAGGTGAGGATGAAGAATGCACTGGCAGGACTGATAGTGGCACTGAAGATGGCAGACTCTCATTAAAGATGCAGCACGGCTTACTTCCACTCCTCACATCTCCACCCGGGAGAAATGGAGCGTGAGGTTCTTGCTCTGACCAGCGCTGTGCAGACATTTGACCACTCCACATTTCATGTATGCATGCACGTGCTGTAACTTATTCCTTTCCTGCTCAATCCATAAGCTACCCTATTTAGGGGTTTCTGAATGAAAGGTGCTCCATTACTTGGAGAGATATTTTAACAAAATCCTACACACAGATTTCTTGGAATTCAGCTGCTCAGCATGTGGCAATGTTCTACTTAATCAAGCTTCACCAAACTCATTTATCACCACTTCCTCCCTCCTGAGATGTCAAGCTGAGGCATGTCTCTCTCTCTAATGACCACCCTCCACACTTCCCGCTGTTCCACCAAGACAGAGAGGTGAAAATGGGAGACTGAAGCGTGATCTCTCAAACAGGCAGTTGAGGGCTCCAATTTTGGGGGTTTAACCCCCTGTAAGCCCCTTAAATACCCGGTTTAGAGGGCCAGAACTGATGGGCTAAAGCCTCCACAGATTGTCTACTAACTACTGGACTTAGACACAGCATGAGGACACAGAATGAAGGATCCCCTGCAATGACTACAGCAGCCACTTCATCCTTCCATAGTCCTAGTCAAAGGATTAGATTGATCGGCATCGAAAGTGCCACAGTTATGTTCATAATCATATGATCATATGGTTAAATGAAGGTTGCTAGGGGTGACTGATGACCTACTACCAACCGCTAAATAGGGATACAGGAGGTTATTTTAGTTACAAATGAGGTCTGGCTTTGAAATCAGGTTTGACTGAAGAGCAAATAGCACCTCAGACAGGTAAAACATGATGGAAAACATGTTGTTCTTGTCACCTCCTATTGACCTGACTTTGAACCATGTTAATGGTACATCTACAGAAAACGTAACATGTGTATAAGTGCATCAAGGGTGTCTGAGTGAGGACTCTGAAAATAAGGGTTGTTGGTGCCATCTAGTGACCAAGTTCACCAACACTTGAATTGCATGTATTTCAGACACACAGCATTAAAAAAAAAATGTTTCTCTTCACATGGTATTTACATTGCACAGAAGGTCTTACTAGAAGCAGGAGCATCAAGAGCGTCTGCTGTAGCAGGAAAAGCACAGGTTTAGGTTCATTATTGGCTGCATTCCACTTCACAAATGTCCGTGGTATTGTGCGTGCTGGTCTGCACTCTTACTGGGACACTTAATGGCATTTAGCCATTTTTAATGTTATTAATTCCACTTGTGCTTCTCCTGCTATCACAAGTCAAAATGTGGACTGTGAGAAAGCTCTACTTGCATTAAGGACCACTGAAGATATACACAAAGAACAGAAAAAAAGGGGTGAATAATGTTTGCTGGGATGAGTGGAAAGAATAAAATCCGACTCTAATTCAACCCAGAAGCCCTAATATGCCGTTAAGTGTTGTAATTTGTACATTTTTGTTGAGACAGTTTAGACATGTATATTACCCGAAACACAAGAGTTTGTGAAGACGACCTTGAAGACCTTTTTACGCAAATTTCCAAATAAAGCATGAGGCATGAAGGCTAACGCTAGCCCAAGAACATTAGTCTATAGTTAGACTTGTTTAAAACTAGCGTTTTGAGTTGGACGTTAACTGGACACTAGTGCACTACACGTTTTTGCGGGAAACGTAACATTACCCCCGCTCACCTTCCATCATTTTGGATGCTCATACAGGTAAATTGACAAAACCTGTAGCGTAAAATGTAACTGTATATACTAATGGTACTTTGAGTGACATCACACTGGGCAGTGTTGCCAACTCCTCAGTAAGGAAAGTAGCTAGTGGCTATTATTTGTACTTTTCCCGTAACCACTGTGTAGCATTATAATCACAGCACATGCCTATCTCCTTTCTGTGAACTGTGTAAATGACTGATTATCTGATGATAACGATGCACTCAAACATTTCTGCTTTAGCTAGCTAACGTCACTTTACTAATTCCATCATGAGTTCAAGCTGAAGAAGTTCTAGTCATTTTTAACGGGGGTACATGTCCTTGGGGTGGCAAAAGTGTGTGTAAACGTTTTGAATGCAATAATATTCTTCTAATAACATGCTAACACATACATTAATAGCACATATTGATGGCCGAAGAGCACAACCTCCTATCTGAAAAATGCACTTTTTTGAGAATACAAAAGAAATCTTGTTGTTTTCTTGCAGAATGCTAGTTGTTAAGGATACCCAATACATACAATACAAAACAAACAAAAATAAAAAAATATACAAAGTGAAGATAGGAGGTTATTCCCACTTTTACTGAATCATTTTGCAGATAGGCGTTTTTGCACTTTGACCATTGATATATATGCATACACATAACTGTTGATAGCAGTCTCCCAGAGAGGCTAAGTCAGCTAGTCATTGTCGTTGTATCATTTAGTTTAGAGTGAAACCGATCAGAACTACATCTTTCATCTCTCATCTAGCACAATGCACATCACCAGCACTGTCGTCACCGTGGCTTGCTAGTTAGCTAGGTAACTTAGCTATATCCATGCTGAAATGTAACATTATCTTCCCTGATGTGTTTTATCCAATAACTCATTTAAAAACCCGGGAAGGGAAAGAACAAGCAATACCCGCTGTTCGTGTGAGGGAAGCTTCAGAGAGATGTCCCTAACGCGACTTTAGTGTGTGTCTTTCTAATTACATATTTTCAAAGTCTTATATTCCTACAATGGTATGACAAAATGCAACTTTCAAATAATTATTTGTCCCTTGTCATTGAGTACCGTACATATTCTTTCCAAAATAGGGTCTCATGGTGGTGAACCAGAAGTTGCAGGACTTCGCCTCTCTATGGTCAAGTAGGCTAACATTAACCAAACGAAAATTAATTCTGCAAGCCCTACAATCTTCCTAATTAAGTCATCATGACTAATCTGAATCATATAGTATACCATTCAACAATATGTCAATGTTGAAATCTGTTTAGGAGTTTAAAACTTACATTAAGGTTAATGTGTTTTAATGAATCCATTATTGTTGATGTAGTGGCTGTATTTATTGATTCGATAGTTTATCATAGTTTGATATAGTCTTTATCTCAGTGAATTTAGTGCTATGGTTTCAGCTACTGCTAGGCTAGTGACTACGTTAACATTCACCAAATATTCTGTTTTTTGCCCTTATTCTGAAAAAGACAATATTCTTACAAAGCTGTTTACCTGGTTAATGAAAATGAATATTCCTGTTTACATGCAACCATGCCTATTACGATTAGTGTAAAATTCCCCCATGACGTCTACGTTGAATGGCTACACTCTTTAAATAACTTAAATGTCCTTCCCTTTCCAGCTGCAGTCAAGTCTCTCCTGTCCCCATGTCCCTTTGACTTTTTCCCTATTCAAACCAGCATCATCTGATCCATTTGAGGAGCTCGCCGCATCTTCATTACCTGGGCCAGTAAATCCCATGTCAACACCATTCTCAGAGCTCTGTGTTTGACAGGGGTCGATGCCCTAACATGTCGTTTATCACGTCAATATATGGAAAAGTGGATCGTGCCAGTTGCTTCTCTGCGTCACATATGTTTTCCACTGGTGGTGAATTTGTTTGACCGTACAAAAACACAGCCTCCCTTTTCCATTCCTTTATCAACCTTCTTGAAAAGGTTGGTTATTTGCACATATCCAAAAAACTGTTGATATCCAAGTCCTTCATAATGCTTAAAATGAGGATTTTTACTCCTTCCCACCAGAAATGTGGGCTTTTATTTTGGTCATGCATCTCTACTCCAGCTTTGCGAACTACTGGCTAGTTTGTTTGTCTGTGTGTCGTAAAAAAAAAATTGACAGGCATATTCCGAATGTGCTGTATAAATGTCCAAATAATGCTCCTAAAACCCAAATAATATCGGCATATACCAGGTTTAAATCAGAAAATGCTCCATTTGAAATAAGGCCTAATTCAGAATATCAAAACGGAATATGATGTTTCTTTTACGAGCCATATCAAATTTGGAGGATTGTAAAATTCTGAATAATAGTGGCATATGAGAGTGTGTCCCAGTCCAACGGCCGCATCCTTCAGAGGCTGCCTTTGAAGGATGCACAGCGGCTGCGATGAGGCTGTCCCATTTAGAAGACTCCAACTGATGGATCCTTCATGACCCAACATATCCCAAGATTCATTGCATGGCGATGGAAATTTGGTTTAAATCGACATGGTGAAGATCGGACCAGCAGTGGGAGGATTCACATTTAAATCTAAGTATTGGGTTTTAACTCACTCAAATATCTAACAATACAAATATTAAAAAAAAAGGGACCTTATAACATCACATTTTTGTTAAAATAATTGGTTAAGTTACGTGACATTAGTAACTGAAGCTAACGTTACTAGGAGCGGCTGGACTGAACTTGGTCATTTTGCTACTTTGGTTTTGTGTTGTGTGATGCAAAACTAACTATACATTTTGTTAAGTTTTAGGGAGTCAGGACCAAACGGCTCAGTTCATCCAGCTGAGGGGGGAGAATGATGGCCTCTCCCCGGGGCCAAATCTTCCGCAGGCATAGCTTGGAAGTTTCTTCAGAGAAAATCGTGTGTTTTTTCCCTGCAAACACATGGTGTAATAACTGTAGAGCTCTCATATATTAAAGATAATATTAAAGATAAGATCTGGACAGTGAGAGCGCGTCACATGGGTTGAGGGGAAACCAGTAATAATAGGAACTGTGTGTGTTGTAAAGCTGTTGTTGCACCTATAAGGTGTAGGATGGTTGCATGAATAAACTTAACACATAACAGTGGCAGGAAATAGTATAGTCATGTGGAAACAGGTTATTATGTGAACACATGTACCAATGGGATTACCACTATGTGGAGACCTCATCGGGGATTCCTTGTGACCCCCTGTCGCCATGTGTGACAACCACTAAAAGACTCCCGAGTCGTGTAGCGTGAACAGCGCAAGCGATCTGACGACTTTGAAAGTCTTGTGGCGTGAACTTGGCTGAAGTAGCTCGTTAATCGAAGCGGCCCCTGCAGAACTTGATGGAGCCACCAGCTAGTGTGACGGTTTTGACAGACCTAACTGGCAATGTCAACAGGACAGGTGTGACTGAAGGGTCTGCTGTCAGTCAGCTGGTTGCCGTAGAAACACACAATTCTAATCGCATGCATTGCTTTGCATACACAAAATGTATTTCTTTGCATGAAAATAGTTTGAGGAATATTCAAGAATCAACTCAGGTGGTCCCGCCTTCGGTCACTCTTCTTACTTACGTGGTCTTATTGATTGTATGCAGTGACTGTATTGTGACATTTGTGTATTTGAATGTCATTGACATTGTTGAACTGTTGCACTATTAATGTATCTTACCCTACTCACTCTCTGTATATAAAAACATGGAAGTAGGTGTTTTAACTACATTAATTGTATAATAGAGACTTGCACACACAACTTTAGTTAGTGTTTCATTTAGTTCATTATAGTTTATCACAGCTCAGATTTGTTGTGGTATAGGTTGCATTTTTATATATTGAACTTTTTTATCTCAACTCCAATATATTTTCAGTTTAGTTTGTGGTCACTTCCAGTGAAGTTTATCATTTAAATGCACTGAATTTGCTGCTATCATCAACTTTAACCGTCAAATAATGATGTGAGTGTTGGCCTTTAAAATCCAATCTAATCCAATACACTACTATAATACTACTACTACTACTACTACTAAATGTTATTTCTCTGTTTCCACAGTACACAGATGATCCACTTGGATTGTAATCCACACAAATAATGCAAAATGTGTATGTTGTTTGAAGTAAAAACCCTGAGTAGTAAGGAAGACTTGTTTGTATGATTCTGGTCTGACGTAACTCTGTTTTGATAATAACATAACATGGTGGAAGTCGTCACATAAGGGTCTGCCTGGCCAATCAATGAGTAAAGCTGAATGGAAACATGAACTTATGATGACATCACAATCATGAGGTTTATCTGTCTATATATTGGAGAGATCCTTCTGTCTTCAGTCAGTCCCAACCAACCTTTCGATTGAGACAGAACTTTGTGACAGAGAAGGAATTTTCAACTGAAACAAACCATTTTTGAGAGAAAAGGAATTTATTTTCAACTGAGATAAACCACCGATATAGTCATAACTGTTCATCAGTGACAGACTGCATCTACTCAAGTTGTATACACTTAGCTGGTGTGAATCTACCAGCTAAAAAATGCAGCAGGGTAGAAACAACAGAAGGCCTCGGGGCCCCTGGAACACGCAGGATCCAGCCAGACAGCTGAATTACTCCACAGGAGCCTGCCCAATTACTCCACGGAACTCCGCAGAACAAAACTGCTCGGAGCCTAACTCATGGAAGGAGCTCAAGAAAGAACTAGAGGAGGCTAGCGAACAGGTGGCCCATCAGAAGAACCTGAAAGAATTGTCCATTGACAGAGAAAAGACGACACGTGATGAACAGGAGAGGCTGAAGAAGGCCAGTGACCCAGAGACCATAATCATCATGAGGATCGCCACTGAGGTTCGAAGTAACATCAAGACAAAGAAGAAGAAGGTGCTTCAAAATGACTTTGAGGACCTGAAGGTAGCTTACATAATCAGCCAGCAGAAATTCTCAGCAGAGGTCGAGCTTGAGAGAGAAACAAATGCTTCTCTCCAGGAAGAACTTGAGCAGCTGAAAGATAAACAGGCCTCAAACAACCAGGAGCTGGTCACTAAGCTCCAAGCTCAGGAAGAGGTCAGTCAGGGCCTCCAAAAAGAACTCACCGAGCTCAAAGAAAAGCACCAGGACAAAGTCAGGGAGAAGGAGAAGGAGGGTCTTAAAAAGGAGGTGGAAGAGCTCAAGGCGAAGCAGCAAAGCGCTGAAACCCTCAGCTGCTGCCAGGAGGAGAAGATGAAGCAGCTTACCACCGAACTGCAGAGACAGACTCTCTCCAGAAACAAGTGGAGACAAATAAATCAAGGAAGGTTCTCAGCAGAGATCCAGGTTGAGAAAGATAAAAGTGAAGCTCTCCAATAAGAACTTGAGAAGCTGAAACTTTTAAATGGGATCAATCTGAGGTGTGAAACTGAGCTTGAAGCTGAAAGAGAAAAAAGTAAGAGCCTTCAGAAACAGCCTGACAAAGAGACACAGGACAAAGCTGAAAAGGCAGAAGAGGACCTCGAGGCCACAAAGCAGCTGATGGCTGAGAAGAAAAGTCTGGAAGAGGAGATCAGGACTCTGAAGGACAACGCTTCTGAGAAAGAGAAGACTTATTTCAAAGACATGGAGGACCTGAAAGAAAAACAGGCCTCAACCAACCTGGAGGTGGTCGCTAAACTCAAGGCTGAGGAGGTGGTTAGCCAGGGCCTTCCAACTGAACTTGACAATGTCAAGGGAGAAGACTCTGAGGGGAAGAAAAAACAGAAATTCTCAGCCTGGAAAAAATTCAAACGTTCCATAGCTTTAAGTAAGAATCCTGTAACGTAACGTAATGAGCGGTAGCTCCCGTCATTTCCAAAGGCATGAATCTCAAATACTGAAATGAGAGAAGCGATATCTCAAATGTACCTCAATAATGCATCTTACTACTGGTAATCTTGGCGTATATGTGGGGCCCACAGTAATGTTGGACACAATAATAAGAACTGGACATGGACACCCCCCAGATTCTCATGTATTCTCATTTATTTATTATTTTTATTGATTGTTAATTGTTTTGTTTATTCACCTGGCATATCTTCATCTGCAATAGAAACTGAAATGGTTTAGGAGGGTAATATTAGGTTACAATGAGTAAAGCTCATACAGGCACTTAAGTCAGCTCAGGGGTCCTTTGGGTAGGAAGCGAGGGGATCGTTATGCTTGCTTCATTCAGTAGACCAAAAACATCGTTGCGCGTAGCGCTGATGTTCATGTATTTCTGTGCTTTCAGGTGGGTAAAAGTGGTGAAAAACTGTATTAAAAGTAGCGACACAGATGTATAATAACTATAAGAGTAACGGACTATCAGTAATGCAAATATGAATGTAAGTTATGTCGGAGTTTTGCAAGTTGAATATCATAACGTGTCGGGGACAGAGTGTATCACCTAACTTAGCTAGCAACCCGCGAACGAGTAAGCCAGTATAACAACCACCCGTAGCCTGTGAGAGTGAGAGTTGTGTGGATTAAGTTATTAGAGTAACGGTATAAGCAGACATGTTGTATCTGTATATGAGAAGAGAATGTTTATCATTCAGTAGACCAAAAACAGCCTGCAGCGTGCGGTTGCGTTGCATAGTTTAATCTTACAGCAACTTTAGCTGCAGGCCTAGTTGGGATTTTCTAGTATCTTTTCTCAAACCAAGTTAGCCAGCCACAGCCCCTTCTGACTGACTGCATGCGGCCTCCACATCGGTATCGTGCAGAAGTGTGATCTCTTATCCATTAGCTGTCTCATATTGCGCCTCACAGATATCTTTGGGTTTGCTAAAAGGCAAGAAAAGCAGCAGACATCTGGCCCAATACCTTAAAAAAATGTAATGTGTACTTACATTGATTAATAAATCATTTGCTGTGTGGCACTTTAATGTGCCATAGCTTTTGCTGAGGATCTCCTTTAGGTGAGTGGAGGCCGAGCCCCGAGGTATATATACATCATTCATCATCTGATTGCCTCAGACTCCTTTAATGAACTGCCCAGAGTAAGTCTTTTGCTTGCTCCAATAGCTTTCACCTTGCAAAAGAGCCTTTGACTCAGCTGTCCTCGGTGATGCTACATAAAATGAGCAGGATGAGCCAGTGCTGCTGGTGCCTCCAAACTAGCCAGGGTAGATATGGTACCGACAGGCAGCTTGACAGAATGCTTTGGCCCCTTTTACAGAGGCTAGATTTATGTCACTAGGCTTCCCCATCCAGATTATCTAATGATATGTTCTACCTCTGCAGTAAAAAAGAAAAACCACTTTGTTAATCAGAATCCCATCTGTGATCACTATACTGAACTCAAGAGCATCCTCTACTGGAAAGCCTTATAATAGTAGACAGAAACTCTTCACCAATGGCTGCAGGCAGTACAGCGTGGAAACTGCGGACCATTGCTCCAGTCTGTAGCACTTCCAGAAGTTGTTAGAGACATTGCTGAATATAGAACATCTATGTAGTTTTAAAGACTACTAGTTTAGTGTTGTAGGTATTACAGGTGTCCTCACTAGACTTGCCTGCTCTGGCACCACGGATTACACAATTTTAAACCCCCTAGACTAGACAAAGGAGATACCTGTAAATGGCCGTGATTTGAATCTGAAGCCGTGGCCATATGTTGCATGTCGTCCTCTCTCTCTCTCTCTCTCTCTCTCTCTCTCTCTCTCTCTCTCTCTCTCTCCTTTCCGGTTTTCAGCTACTATCATGAAGTTAGAAAAGCCCCAAAAATAGTAATTTAAAAAAAGACTTTGTCCTCACTGGTGCATGTGCAAAGTGAGACTTTGGTGCCTCGTTTGTTGTTTTTATGATGACCATACCAGCCCAAACCGCTGGAAGAAGCGCAGAGTGCTCAGGTCAATCTTTTCCCTTTAAAAAGCTCAATGTGTTTATTGTGCCGTCATGGGAGTGGTGGTTCTTTGTTCAAGTAGTTCCCAGTAGGTCAGTAGGAATGGAAATCTCTTCATACAGCTTAAATACAGCAGCCAGCATGCACAAAACCAGGACCTCCCCTAGTGGAATGCAGCTGTCACTAATGTTATTAAATACACCTGTGCTTTTTTCCAGCCTTCTCTGAAAAAGGTCTATTGTAAACCAGCTTGCAACCCACAGTCTGTTTGAAACTGACTGTTCATGTAGTACCGTGTCTGTCCAGGAGAGGGTAGTATTTAACATAACATGTTGAAAGGAACTGCAGTATGAAGTTACAATTGGAAATGTGGCGAAACACTTCGATGTGTCACACACCTAATGTGGCCCTGTCATGCTGCATGAAAAAAAAAACAGGTCAAATCAAAACATTGTTTGGAAAATACTGCGTTGCAGGCCAATTACATGTATGTAAAAATCATAGTTGGTAATATGTCTGCTGTTGTCTCATAATCTGCAGGTGTGAATTCTCACAAGGGTCATGCCCTCCAATGCCCTCTCTCTGGGTTTATTTTCTACATATTGAATCTTACAGTGAATCTAAATTATTGAATACCAAATCTGAAGAACGTCTCATTATGACAGTTGATGTTTTTTTTTTTTTTTTAACCCTCCAAGACTTCTTATGGGATACACCTAAACGGTAACATTGGTTTGTAAAATTCGACTCCACTTTACAAAGAGTGTAATAATGTGACAAGCAAATCAATCTGGGGGATTCGCCATATTCGCCAGTAGATGGCAGCAATGTGCATTAAATAGCAAGTATTTCTCTACAGCTAAAGCAATATAAAGCACAGGAGTGTTGCAACTCCCCAATAACCATACTCTGGAAACCAAATGTAATATCCTGTCCTGTTTCATCCCATCCCAACGAGCATACACATTTAATTATTTGCCTTGAAAAGTATTTTGGCCTTGAATCCATTTACTCTTAATCCTAAATCATGATAAAGAAGAGGGGGCACCATGTAGCAACTGGGTGCCCTCAACATTTTGTAATATGCCCTCTTCTTCTTGTCGCAGTGACTGGTAGTATCTCCCTTGTTCTAAAATTGGAACGATATCTGGCTGTGTTACAGAAACAAACCAAGAAACATAAACAGGAAAAAAAAATTAACCTCAATGGAAAAGGTGAGGTTTTGAAATGATGACATTTTGTAGTGATTTAATATTGGTTTTATATTCAATTGTAACACAGTTGCTACAAAGGGACCAAAAAAAGTCACAACAAAACTTTCAATTATGATGCTGAGGGTAAACATATTTGAAAGGGACATTTTCTTTTTGTTTGTTATAATAATACCAAAGGGGGGAAATGTTTAGTTGTAGGGGGGTTTCAAATGTTGTCATACGGCTACTGACACTGCAAGTCCCTATAGGGGTAGTGCGTTTTAGTTGGGGCACTTAGCTGAAGTAAACAGAGAGGGAGGGGAGTGCGCGCGAGGCTTTGGAAACAGACATGCAGACAGCAGACCACTGCAAAAGTGTCGAGCGCGGGACGGACTGGCTTCAGCCCACACCACTCCTCCTCTGGCCAAGGGAAGACCCCGAGCCTCTCTGCTGTGATGCGCTCACACTCCACTCAACCAATAATGTGAAAATCAGACGGAAACGATTGTCAGATGTTTAAGCTCATCGTCGCTTCATTGTACTCGAGTGCCGCCTGTTTCCAACACTATCACACAGTTTGCAGCCGGGCTACAGTAGGCGATCCACGGGGATACCCGGTGTGAGATGCGGCAATGTCCCGAGGATTATGCCCACGCGTAAACTCCTGCGGGTCCGCTTGGATTTTGTCCGCGCTCGTGCTTGCGGTGAACGCGATCGACGTGGACGCGTACAGCTGTCATGAAGTGAGGACCGCTTTCCAGCTGCGGCAGGTCGGGCCGCCGCACCGCGTCCCGGAGACACCTGGCAGAGGTGAGCCAGTGGGTTTGGCACCTCACAGTGAAGAGCACTCAGGCGAAAGCGCACCGCTAACGTCACCGTTTGTCATTAATGGATCCGCAGACATATACCACACGTTTAACTTCTAACTACACAAGTGTAGCGATTTTTCATCAATCAGATGTGCAAATGTGTTGAAAAGTCACGACTGTCTACCGCTATTTAAAAAAAAAAAAGAAAGAAAAAGAAATAGTATTTTAATTAATGTCCAATGCGTCTAATTATTCTGTGTTTCTGTCAAAAGCACACGTGGGTCCGTCATAGTGCGAGTGGTCTCCCATAAACCCACTCAAGTAAAAACAGAGTGAAAGGCTGAGGGACAGAGCAGATATGTTGATATTGATATTGTCTCTCCTCATATTAGTCCTGTTAGTTGTTGGGACCTTTTTAAATGGTTGACCATCTGTCTGGTGTTGGGTATGGGGGAAGCTATGTGTTTCTGAAATCATCTTAAAGTAAGTGAAGTCTGTATGATGCTTGTGTATTCGGCAGTACCTTTTCAATGTATTCCGGGCATCATTGTTGCACATTCCGAACATCCCAAAAAACATGTGTCTGTATATTAGTATGGTGCAGGTCTGAGCAATATCACATGTTTAAGACACCCAGCAGAAAGGCAACATCTAATCTCATCTGGTTTAAAGGCTCAGCGCCTCTTGATTTTTTCCGCAATTTCCAAATTCACGTGCCACCCAGCTGCTTATCATGCCAGCAGGCTGTTTGGAGAGATTAAACAATTATTTTGCAGAGAAGCTGCCCCAGCGCATTCACAAATTGCTGAGACAGCATTTCTGAGCCAGAACAAGGCAAGTGTGATGCAAAGGTCTCATATGGTTTAATCTCTGTGGATTAAGAGGCTACAATATTGTGTCCACGTATAGGGCAAGTGATTAATTTGTAATCTTCACATTGACTTGCAGAAGTCAGCCTCCACCAACTCTTTTGGCCTCTTTAGATTCGTGGGATGACATATGGGTGCTGGAGTGTAAATGCTCTTGAGCTCAGGAGCCACAGTTTAGGAAAACATACTGTCCAGACTCCCACAACAGGCCTATAGCGTCTCTTGGCACCTCTGTTGACATGGTTCCCAACTGTATTTTTTGTCAGATTTTTTCGTCAGAGCAATGCTTGGAAGCAACTTCAAATGCCTTGAAGGTTTTGTGGTTCGTGCTTTCCTCCTGCACACCGAGGAAAAGTTATTTTACGAGAATAAACATTGGTTCCAAATCTGTTTTTGGAGGCAAAATGCATTTTTGAGCAGGTTTAGGCTTTGGTTCAACTATGCTAGGTTTGCCTGAAAGTTGTTCTGCAAGCATAGTAAGAGACTCCATCAATTTGAACTAATTATGTCATGTTTCTCCCATGCGGGGGACATTTCCACCGTCATACGAACACAAGGAGTCGAGCTATTCCGTGTGCATTATCATTATATGAGTCCTTGAGTCTAAGATTTAAGTGCTTTTTTCCTGGCAAACACTCCCATGCCACTTGATGACTGCACAGCTATCTACAGTATGTGACGGACCAGAATCCTTGCAGCAATGGTGTCACATGCAGGTTGGTGGCAGCTTAAGTATCACCCAGTCTGAGTCTGCGAGCTGTAACGGGGAGAAGAGCAATAGATAGCAGAGTGGGACACATACCCAGAGGTGCATCCAAACCATTCGATATGTTTGTTTAGCAGGGTGTCACTACTAGCAACAGATGATGTCAATGTCGTTGCACGCAGTAGTTTTGGGTGAGCTCTTAAAGACACAACGGAAGGACCTTGGTCTTCTGAGGATGTCAGCAGTCTGGAGCCTGCGTGACAAGCTTTTACAGTCTGCAGTGCATTGGCCGAAGCTAAATATGAGAATCTCAGCCTGCAATTGCAGCTGTTGATGAGCTTTTATATGATAGTGAGCAAACAGCAGCATTCACACAGTACGGGTGTGAAGGGAATATGCAATAGTCTTTTTCTTTTTAATGACTTGGCTTCCTCCACCTCTGTATCTCATTTCTGAGACGCACCCTCGATCTATATTTGCAACGTTTTTGTGTTTTGTGGGTGATAAGATCCATGTACAAAATCCGGATCTTTGGTCCAAACTTATTAATTATATAAATATTTGTGTTTGTTCAAAAGGCGTGGTGAACTGCATTTTGTTTTGTGCGTTTACACTCCACCACGTCTCTGCTGTCCCTTCCCTTCACAGCTAATCAAACATGGCTGCAGCTTCAGAAGATTTTGGGCTTCTATCTTATTTTTCTCTTTATTTGCACTTGTCCTCGAGAGGTTGTTTTGGGTCAGGCGCAATCTTGTCTTCAAAGCGCTGACCAGTGGAAGGGGGTGTTAGAGTGGGAGATGTGGTGTATATGTGCGTGTGTACACAATTATGCTACTCTGCATCAGTTCTCAGATCAAATGCCAATAAAAGCAACTCTTGAAATTTGAAGTGGCAAAACTTCAGCCCTTTTCACAGACTGATGTTTGTTTTAGGATACAGTGCTGCGTTTCATTCATGTGTGGTGAACTGATTTCTCACTAAGCGCCAGGAGTGTGGCAGCAGGGAGTTTTAGAGCCAGCCAATTGGATATGATCCTATTCTACGGTACAGCTATTTTATTTAACATTTCTTCCTTTTTTATGTTTTGGATCCTACGAAAACATGGAGTGTTTAGTGCCTTATGATTATCTAGAGCTTTTTTACTCAAGCAAGTAGGAAAATACAGAAATGTAGCAATAGCTCAATGTAAAAATAATGCTCACCACAAATAAAAGTCCTGTTTGAATTGATTCCTACTGTTAATGTTATTTATTTCCCATTTCATAGGGTAACAAATGTCATCACCCCCAATTTTGTATTTCCCTGTGTTGAATAATGTCAGACAAAAATATTTGCTTTCCAGGCATTGAATGTTCGTTCCCTGGGCCGCACTTTTTAAAGAGCGACTTTAACTCCGTGCCAGAGTCAGCATCAAGGGAACTTAGATAATCAGACATGCAGTTGCTTATCCTGTGATTATTTTCAAGAGTTATGACCGCTTATGTACTGTGGTACACAGCCAAATGCTCCATATTGAGATTACCACAGGGTGCTGATATAGCGCTTTGGAGATAGATCATTTGGAAAGCAGGCAGCTAGCAGTGCTGTTCACAGACGCACTAATCCTACAGCTGGCTTCTTAGATAATGTCCTCAGATATGATCAACCTATTTTCCAGCTCAGTTAAAACTATCTGATTGAGCAGGGCTTATCTGATCGCGTACATACCACACACAGAGCACTTTGTGGAAGCTATTACTCCACTGCCATTCACTGATGTACTCAGTCATTAACAGCTATTTTAGAGTGAAAGAGAAAGTGTCTTATATCTCGAATACAAGGCAAGCAGGGTCATGTGTTAATAGCAAGGGAATGGGAACGTGGTGTGTGTTATCACATGTCGCCACATCCTTAACCAGTTACAGCATCAAAAGCCTTGGCAAGCTCTCAGAGCTCAACGGGTTCTTTGATTGGCTGTAGTTATTTTTGATTCCCTTTTTAACGTGGCCTTCCTCAGTGAGAGAGCAGGCACATGGTGCACACACCTACTGTACACCGTACACACTTCAAAATCATTGCGCATCTGTGTTCAGATTTTACACTTCAATGTAATGTAAAATTCACATAAGAGCATTGTGTTTTGCGAAAAACTAAAGCCTTTAAAGAAACACTGGTGGTAAAAAATAAATAAAGTAACATCTCTGACAATGTCACACATAATACAGCTTATAGAACTGACAAGCACCTCAGATGCTCTTTCTCCAGCCTGCCCCAAACACTCCAGCCTTACAAGCGTTACCCCAGTCTGAAGCTGATTACCCTGTCTGAGTCGGTCTCGAGTCTCTACACAACATCTCTTATTGGATTTCAGCCTAAGTCTCTCTTGCGTTTCAGTTGATTGTGTGCTACCTCACCCTCCATGGCGTGCTACCGTGGTAGAGGCTGATGCGATTTCACGAGGTTAGTAGACTGCCAGGTATATCATCTGCAGTACCTCTACAATAATATTCCCATTTTAGAAAAGATGAACCTTCTTGCGCTCTAGGCATAGAAGTATTACATGGGAGGTGAGCGTTCAACAGATTATTTTAAATGTTAAACATAAGTCTGTGGCCGAGCACCCCTCTGATATGATGCTGCTTCATCAGAGCTGCATCTATCTGCCCACCAGCCCTCCGCTTTTCTCTTCTAGCTCTCTGTCCAACCTCTGCCCTCTGCGTGACTTTGGACCCTGTGCCAATCACGGTAGGCAGTACGGGGAAAGCTAAACATTCCAGTTGAGTTTCAAGCTTGTCCAAAAATGCAGGTATGCAGCAAAGACCCTTTGAGATGTGTTTTCATTCAACACGGTCCATCCAAAACACTGCAAATCTGTATAGAGTAAATATCCTGTATGTTCAGTGGATCTTCAAAGTGGAACTGGCTTCCTGAGGCAGGAGAAGGGCAACTGCAGTAATTGCCTACTTTCCAACAAAGTTATTCTTGTTCTCTGGAAAATATCAAAACAGCAGCATCAGGAAGCTGCAACCCTCACGGTCATCAACGCATTCCAAATCATAACAACATTTCCATACCATATTGAGGAGATGTGAGCCGTTTATAAATCATGTTATGAGTGCAGGAGTGTTTGAAAAGGGCGGTTTCAACTTCACATCTTCTCAGCAGAATACTGTATTCAGCTCTGTTACTGTAGTACCACATATTGAGAATGGCATGTGAGGTAGCAGGCTAATTATAAAGTGGTAGGAGTTTCTCCACTCAGGAGTTTTGACTTGTGCAATGAAGGGCACTGAGGTGTTGCTGAAGGGATTCTGACCCCTGAGCCATGACTTTAATACGGCAAATTACTCCAGAGGTATTTGTCACCTGAGGACGATTAGGGGAATTAGGATTCAGAGTTGACGTCCAATTTGGAGAGCAAAGTGTGTTAAGGTTTAGCCAGGCAGAATGAGTGGCATACACTTTGGGCACTAATTACAAGGGATCTGTAGAGTTCTTTCCTCTTGGACTCTTCGGCCCATTGGAGTCTATATTAAGGCACATTAAAGCCAAGAGTTGTTACTTGAAGTCGGATTGAAAGCTACAGCTTGTAGACAAAATTGCATTCACGATTCTTAAGAAACTTTGAAATTTGTAAAATTAAATAAAATCACTGGAGCAAATACTGCTTCAAAAGCGCTGACCCTCATATTCTGCCATTTATCTGTTCTCACACATTTTGTGGTTCAGTGCACGTTAAATGCGGGCGCAGGTAGTGTGACCTCTTCAGAGCTCAGTTGGCTCTCACCTCTTTATTGCTTAAAAGGACAGTTCACCCCAAAATCAAAAATACATATCTTTATTTTGGGGTTAACGGTCCCTTTAAGTATTCGCAGTAATGGCACACCTTAATCCTCACTGGCACAGCTAGCTGTGATTCCAACCGTTAATTTGATTATTTCTTGGCAAAAACTACAGCATGGAGTCAAACTCCACAACCATGTTGTTGAAAAAGACCAGTCATGTGATGTAAGAGCGAGGTGCTGCAAGGTCAACCTAGAAAATGAACACATATAAAATCAAAGTCACCGTAGTGGTCTGTGTGAGTAGGGCATTAGTGAGAGGGGCCACCAAGACACCTGTGTGAAGTAGCTGCAGGGTCCCTGAAGCTCAGATTGGAGAGATGGTACATACACTAACGTTATGGCAGAGTGGAAAAGAAATAAATTCAACTGACAATTTGGGCTATTTTCCCAGTAAGATAACAAATCCAAAACATAAAGCCAAATCCATGCAGGAATGTCATAAAAGCAACAATGCTAATCTCCGCCGACGTCAAGTCAGAGACCATTACAATCAATCCAATCAAACAATTGAAGCAGGATTTGAAAACTTGTTGAGTCATGGTCCCCGGGCAATTTGACAGAGCTTGAGTAGTTTTGCAAAGAATAATGGGGAAAATTGTCCAGATGTTCAAAACTGTTACTGTTGCCAAAGGTGCCTACTAAGCCTTTGACTGAAAGAATCTACGCAGATATTTTTTTTATCTTTTACGTTGTTATTAGACACCCTTTAAAATCCTCAATAACTCAAATTCTTTATTTTTTTATAATGAAACAAAAAGGTTTTAGGTGAAGTCAATGCTTTTTACAAGTTGTATGATCTGTGTTGTGTGTACTGAAAATGTAAATGGTGTATGGTTTAAAATAATACACGTGTGACTCAAAAACAAGGCAGTCCGATATTAATAGATATGTCCTACATTGTAGACTTCAATGACACCTAGAGTCCTTGAAAGACTGCGGCCCTGAGTCCTCAATACATATTTTAGCTCAACCTTCAGGCAGAAGCCACTAAAATGCTATGTTATAAATGTTAATATGCTGTATGTAAAAAGTGGACTCAGCATTATGTTTGCCGTTGGACACACAAATAGTGACATGGCTTCTAATGATCCCAGAAAGTGGCGTGGTATATTCGTGACACAGTCTGCCTGTCCTCCCGACTGCTGTGGCGGCTTTAACAGCCAAAGTCTTTCTGAGTATCACTTACTCCATGCAGCTACTCGCAAGGGACGGAGAGGCCAGGCTGGATTCCACTGTGAGTCCCTGGATATTAGTTTCATATCACAGATAACACACAAACACAAAGGAGAGAAAGAGCCAGCCAGGGAGGAGAACAGGGTCAGGGACAGAGGGGGAGAGAGGGCGCACACCAAATATGGTGAAATAACAACATTAAAACAGAATCAAGACGATATATCATGCTTTCAACAGGCGGCGGATATTTGACAAGTGGCACACGTTTCCCATGTAGCCTACAGCTCTCCCAGAGCCAAGTTCATGAAGTATTGTGCATTACCAAGGGCCCTAATAAATTACACTTTAATTGAATTTAAGTGAAATAAATGAATTTCTAGCTAAGTGTTCCATATTAAGACTTAATCACGATCCTGAGAGAACAACTTGAGCTTGTTTTCGGTAATGTGTTGCATAAATCAGGTTGTGTGTGAACTTGTATTTATTGAGTGATTGACTAACTTTCTTTTTTTTGTATTTGGTGGAAACCTAAACATTACGAATTGTCGGAAACTATAGCTTCTAGAAAAGGCCTTTGTGTTTTGTTGTTGCACTTGCAGAGAGATGTGTTCTTGACTTGCTTCTCTTGGTTCTGCATTTGGAGATGTCGTGAATAGATTAATTGAAGAGTTCACGTTAATGTGTTTGGACCTGTGAATACCCATTGTTTGTTCAACAGATTGGGTTTCTCATTTATGTCACACCCATAAATCGAATTTGGAAAAGAGCTCTATAAAGCCTGGTAGGAGAGGTCCGTTGAGAAGTAGCAGATGTAAGCCCAAAACAAACATGCCGCATTGTATTTTTTTTTTATTTCATATGAAACCTTTACATATTGATGGTGTAGGTAAGCGACAGATTGGTATTCCTCCAGACACAAAACAAACAAACAGGATAGGACCTTGCAGGAACAGTGTCAACAGGGAGACGGTGTCGACAGGGAGACGGTGTCAACCGCTACAGAGATGGAGATAATGAGCTGTAAGGGGCAGGACAGCCAGTTATGACTTCACTCGTCTGGCTCTGGGTTGGGAACAAATGGAGCCTCACTAGGTAATTAAGAGACACCCAGGCCTCACTAGGATATGCCAGGCAAATGGGAGAGAGGGAGCAGAAAGGGAAAGAGGGATTGAGAATGCAACCCTATTGTGTTTCATGGAGGGATTTGGACAGTGAGGCACTGGTCTTGCGGTCTGTCCTAAGGCCATGCTTTAGGCTCTGGTTACAACACCTGCCTCCAGCCACCCCCGTCCAGCCCTTCCCCCTCTAAAATGAGTTATCATATCAGACTTCTGCATTATGGAAATGTCCCTGTGCAAGGAAATGTGTGGGAAAGAACAATTTTAACAGGCCGTGCTAATTGTGACCAGTCTCGGTGATGTCATGACAGTGTTTATATGTGTAGCGAGGGTGAGAAGCAGGTGACACTGGCAGGACAGGGTGGACTCGGTTTCCCCTGATGTAATTGTGCCTGATTGAGCGGTTCATTGGATCACAGTATTTGCAGTTAGGTCATTGCCTTCATGTGGTTCTTCTGAGCTGCAGTATTATAAAGTCTAGTTCTAGCGGTGATTTCATACAGATTACTGTATGTGTGTGTGTATGTGTGTGTGTGTGTGTGTATGTGTGTGTGTGTATGTGTGTGCGTGCGTATGTGTAAGTGACAGTACATTAATCATGTTTGCATTGCAAAATGCAAGTGCATGCTTGTATTTTTATGTTTTTATGGGACATGCATGTACACATGTATATTTTGATGAAGTGTGCAATTGAACGAGCCAAAGATATTTATATATTTAGCAGAGACAGTATTTTTAGCAGGAAACGTGGATGAATTCTTGGTTTACTTTCTCACCCTCCCATGGTGGCTCCTCTGTCTCCCAATGGAGTTATGGCCTGTCTATCTATGTGCATACTCAGGACACTATACATATACTCACACATATTTGCAGAGCACAGTGTAGAATCATATATCTACCTCACAGGATAAAATACATTATCTTATCTCATCCAAACTGAGGTACCTTAATTCTCCTGAGCTTCCTCTTCCGGTAAAATGCTGTATGTGTCACCACTGACTTGAAAATGAATAAAAAAAGATAAAGAATCCTATGTCCATTTCTGCTTGCCTTTCCTAGATGTGGATCTGTTGGTTTGCAAGCACCAGGGTCCGTCATGCTGCACCCGGAAGATGGAGGAGAGCTACCAGTTGGCTGTAAAAAGAGAAACCCTCCACAACATTCAGTCCTACAGCTACGAGCTGGAGCACCTCATCTCCGGCCACTCGGATGCCTTCCAGGGTAAGTGCTGGGACTCAAGGGGCCAAGCTCTGGTTGAATGGGATTGGCCTGAGACTCTGGGTTGTTGTTTTTGATGAATGGGAAAGAGATGTTTTGCGATTCAGTGGTTGGTGAATTGTCAGTTAGATACCTGGTACGTACTGTACCTACCACTGCATGGGACTGATGCCCCAGAATGCTGTAGCTCCTGCCATAGTATTTCATTTAAAAACTTGACCCAGCTTTAATGCTGACCTGAACCTGAACTCATGCCCCAGTTTGAATCCAAATGCAGCAATAAAAAATAAATAAAATATGATTGTGTTTGTTTTCTTGCTTCCAAAGAATATTTATTTGTCCGGTGTTTGGTGAAAAACGTTTTTACTCAGTTCTCCAGGGTCACGGAAGCTGGCGTGCAGGCAAATGTGCAGTCAGGAAATGGGCAGGGCTCCCCCCCCCTCCCCACCTTACTCCCCTTCTTCTGTGGGTTTGGCAGCAAAAGAACTGTGAAGAGGGATCACTGAGGGTAAATAGGGAAAAAAGAGGATACAAAGGCCTTTTTCTCAGACTTTAATGTTTGGTGGAAGATGGTCTGCTTTGTCATTATCGGATCCTGCTCTCAGGACAAAAAAAAACAATTACTGGAATCTTTGAACAAATTACAGTAGTTTTGGGAAGTGAAACAATCTGTGCACAGTAATTTGTTTTGTTTGTTTGTTTGGTGTTTAATTTTGGGTGTATTTTTATTTTTTGTCGCAATGCCTCTTGTTTTCCTGGTCAGTTCAGATGTCTGAGTTCCGGATAAACAAAGCCCTGCTGTAGATACAAAGCCTGTTTCAACTGGGTCTTGCCTGCCAAAGGGTTTTGTACTACGCCCAACTGAATCAAGCCGTGCAATAGTTGCCCAAGCTTGTCCTTCCTCTTCCCCGAGTGATTGCAGTGTCGTTTTAAATTATAGAATTTCCGAAATAGACCAAGTTTTCCCTCCCGAAAAACCTCCAAACACCATCCCGCAGGGTAGGAGACCTGCTTTGGATGTTTTTTAGCGTTACAGGAATTTTGGTACCATGCAATTAGTTTTATAAGACAATGGACTGCTTGGACGCCATGTCGGCCAAGTGCTGTTTTATGATGGATGTGGATGTTGCTGTCCAACTCACATGTGAACAAATGGTGTAATAGAGAATAAAACGGGTTAGGGAACAGTCATGGAGAACGTATTATTTTCAGACATTGTTGTCATGGAAACAAGTAGGTTACTGTTATGTTTAACCTATAAATGTCATCTGGACAGTATATATTACTGTCACATGTTCTTTAACGTTCTAAAACACCACAACGATATTCAATTCCAGTCACTTCAAACATTACCAGCAGTTACATGAATAGAACTAACCGTGTTTGAATAGGGTTCCTGGTATTTGTCCTTTTCATCATCATTAAGATCTTTCCCTTATTACATCATGTCTGAGCCTGTCTAAAGAATGAAGATCAGGTGTTCCACATATCCAGAAAAGGCCAAGATGGAAAATAACAACGGAATAACAATAGGAACAGGAGTATGGTGGTGCCGAAAACGATGATGTCACTATCCCTCAATTTACAAGGCCTTCTAAGGACAGTCTCTGTGCTGTCTGAGTGCCTCAAGTGGAATGTGAAGTAGCAAGTGGCTCATATACCGCATGAAGTAATGAGAATATGATTTTGGCTGATGACCTTAGTACTGTTATTCACACGCTGGATGGTGGAAAATTGTTTGTGGGTAGCTTTCTTCTCCTACGCTTTTTTTGTTAGTACTGTATCTATCCAGTGGCACCACATACAGTTCACCGCTGAGCCAGTTGTCTGGAAAACTCTGCTCTTCTGCCGTTAATCATTTATTTGATAATGCTCTCATGATGTGGCCACTATTTCCTCTACATTTTTCTGTCTGTCTGTCTGTCGTTCAACTCATACCGTAAATCTTATAACGACAAAGTCCTATCTGGGTGTGCATTCTTTATCAACTGTAGCTTCTCAACTCTAAATCACTCCTGCTGATTGCCAAAGTTTAGCCAAAAGGACAAGCCCATTAGAAAGGAGATGGTGTGTGTTTAAGGAGTGTGTCTGCGTGTGTGTGAGTGTGTGAGTGTTTTCCTTGGCCTGCCTTTGTTTTGACAGGCCTAAAGGCCCTACTGTGCTTTGTCATGTGTGGGAGTTGGCATGTTATGAGTATGACCCCATAAACACGGACCACATTTCTGAAAGAACTTTTCTTCCGCAAATGTTCCTGACACTGTTTTAATATGAAGGAACAGGTTCAATTGTCGGCTGCAATAATCTTTTGGGATTCTCCAGATATTGCTGTCCACTTTTACCCTGCTACTGCCACACCCTAAATCGTGCAAGCAGGGTACATCTTTTTGCATAACAACCTCCTCCCCTGTAGTATATGCTCTTCTCCATCGTCCTTCCCCAAAACCCACACCAGCCCCCTCCAGATCTCCTTTCTCAACCCCAACACACAAACAGGCTGATTCTCCTAATCCATGCCATGGTTGATCGGTAATGAGGGCCTGATGGTGGGTAGGTGTTAACCACAGAGCCCAGCTTAGAGCTGCCATCAATGGCTTTGGCCTGTCAGCCTCTACTAACCAATCTGGAGTAATCTTAGGGGTGGCTGGACTCCTCTTTGTGACCTGCTGATTGGCTGAGAGAAAGCTGAACAGATGGATTGGTCACTTGAATCTTTGTATGTCTGTTTGCCTCTGATACGAGTTGATTAGTAGATCTGAGGGGCAAGAGCCTTACTTTTTAATTACTTCCAATATGCCCCCGTATAAATTACTTGTTTAGTCCAATATGCAGCAAATTATTGTGCAGTCAATCGAATTTGTTTGTGTGTGCGTGTACATGGCAGGTGGGAATGATGAGCAAGAGAGTCAATATCTGGGTATACTATACTCAAGCTGCTGGGGAGCAGATGTCAAGAAAACGCTGACACATTTGATCACTAGTGTCACCGATATGAGGGGGACCTGGCCCACAGCTAAAGGCCATGACATCTGTGTCTGTGTGAGTGTCTGTGTGTGTGTGTGTGTGTGTGTGTGTGTGTGTGTGTGTGTGTGTGTAATGTGTGTGTGTGTGTGTAATGTGGGTGTTCGAGCATTATGTACGTTTGTGCATCTTGATTATTGTGTGTGTGTGTGTGTGTGTGTGTGTGTATGTGTGTGCGTGTGTGCGTGTGTGTGTGTCTGTGTGTGTGTGCATACATGTCTCCCAAAGACGTGAGCATGTACAATATTTACCACCCTTGCAAGTCACCATGACCACCTCAGGGCTCAAGTTGTCCTCACGGGAGTTGACAAATGCTTTACAGAGAGATGTATTCTGCTGGCCTAGATAGCTCTCTATCATCAATGAAAGTGCATTGCATTTAAAGTTTTAGGTGCCCTTCAATAAAGGGCCATGGGGTTCATTTGAGAAGGAGCGACAGCGAAGGAGAGAGAAAGAGGCCATGGCAAGGACGGTGCCTTTCCTCATCGCGGCGACATACTTAGCTGACCCCCCCCCCCCTTCCCCCCCCCCCCCCGCGCCCCCATCCTAGGAGAGAACATATGCACGAGTGTACGAGACAAAGTGATCAAAACCACAACCTGAGGCACAGGGATACTTGAGGGCCTCAGGCAGAATTTGTGAAAGAAAGACAAGAAACACAAGAGAAAGGCTGTAGGGTTTGTTGGTGTGTCTCCCCCCTGTGACTATATGTACCCAAAGCCTTTCAGGTGGCTGAGTTCAACCCACTGTAACTGTCTCTCTGCCCTGATTACCTGCTTGGATACAGTACACAGTATTCTCCATGTCTGTTGCTCCTTGCACCCGTACACCCCCAATACCCCCCCCCCCCCCTCTAGGCATAGAGAAAAAGACAATGTATCTAGCTTCAAGCCTTATTGTTTGTAAGCCACCCCAGATGAAACTGTTTTGAAAATTCCTCTGCTGTCTTCACTTTTACTGTCAGGCGGATCGTCCTGGGTGGCTTACACGACACACCCTTTATAAATGAAACTGTCCTAATTATGAAATAGTGATGATTGATGTGTGTTTTTGTGGGCCTGTGTATCTGCATGCCTACAAAACTCGCATGTGTGTGCAAGTGATGGCAATGATGAACCACTTGGCTGCGGTGCCTATCTTCATTTTTATCAGCCATAAATCCCTCTGTCTACATCGCAATCTCTCACTTCTCTGTAAGTTCTCTCACTTATTTTGCTTGTGATCTTTTTAGCCATTCCTCTCTCACATCATTATCATTTTTTTTCTCTCACTTCATGTCTGCGTGTATTTTTCTGTGCAGATGTTTTGACCGACAGGGTTATTGCTCTAGAGGCTGATGCTTGGACACAGGAAGACATTGCACTGCACCATGAGCTCATGCTCAAATTAGGGAGGATATCCGGAATCCATCCCTACACGTCTCATTTAATCATACAGGGTGGAGGTAAAACGTGTTTATGGACCCAATAGTGAGAGTGAATATATTGCGTATTTGAGTGTGTACGTGTGTGTGTGTGTCCTGAGCATGTTTGTGTTTTATCTACGCCTCTTGAGTCTCCTGAGTAGACATGACACATAAAGGCAGAATGTGTGTGCCTCAGAATTTGCAGGACTCGCTGGGGAAAGGGGGGGGGGAGAACAAAGGGAAGGAGGCAGGAGAGAGGGGGAAAGCTCAAAGCCTCTCACAGTCATAAAGTCACACTCAAAGCTTCCCTAATTACCTCTGCTTTTCATCTGCCCCCCTCACATCAGCACGAATATGTGAGAATCCAGAGAAGTAGGGAGTCGGGCCTAGAGAGAGGGAACAGAAAAATGAGTTGGAGGGAGGGCTTGTGGTATCAGAAAAAGTTTCAGTGAAAGTGTGCACAGGTGTGTTTGAATATAGTTCTATCAGGTGTGTGTGTGTGTGTGTGTGTGTGTGTGTGTAATCTGGTCTGCCTTGAAAGAATGTGCAATAAACAGGTTTTTGCTCTGTATATTACTGTATACTGCTGCTCTCCCTCTTTCTTCCTTGCCTTCTCTCTCAGTCTGTGGTCCATGCTTGGCCAGCATTGGTTGCTTAACAAGAGCATGCTGGGTCTTGGTGGGCACAATGCCAACAGCTTGCGTGCTGGCATGTGCTCTGCAGGGAACCCTCACGTCTCACAGATAACCCAGCTGCCAAGAGTGCGCTCCACAGAATTAATCCATAAACACAAAATACATCTCCATCTTCTTCTTCTTCCCTAAAGTCTCCTTTCATTTTTCTTCAGAATTGTTATTTGGCTCCACAAAAGCCTCAGTTTTCCTCACCAACCATCCATGCTCCCCAATATTATGTCCAAAGCCTAAACAAATACGAGACCTGTGTAGATTAGCTTGCCGCCAGTCGCTACAGCCATAATTTGACATAGCGTGAAATGAAACAGATAAATACCTCTTTATTTCTCGCCAACACCATCTCTTCACCCTCATGGGATGACTTGCTGAACCTACTTTTCAAACACTATTTCTGATGCTGCCTTTCAGCTAGCCTCAACAAGCACTCTTGGTGTAGACTAAGCTTCATCAGTCTCACTACTATCGTATGAGCACAATAAGCTTGATGGAAGTTTCTTGGTAATCAGACAAAGTCGCATCTCCCGAGGCTTGTTCTCTGTCCAAGATAATTTGGCTTTTCTGGAACACAATCTGTCTCCCTGGCTGATGGGATTTGTACTCTGCCGCTGCTGATTGGTCCAGCTTGGCCTGTTCCTGTGTCCTGTCTGACTTTGCTGCACCCGTCCTTCCCAGAATGATCCCACAAGCCATAGAGTGTATGTGTGTGTCTGTGTGTAAGTTTGAGATATAGATCTTTGTGTGCACACATCTCTGTGGATAGCAGCTGGTAGTCAAAATCTTCATCATAAAATGTCTGATAACCAACACAATTGACAGATTACTTCCACCTTTTGTTCAGTTTAATGAATGAGATGTTGCTAGGTGATCGGTGATCGGTGATTTAATAAGGAAATAAGGTCATGCTGAGAGTAATAGTGGAAGTGTTGTTCATGACTTAGCGTGAGGGAAAGGGGGCTTGAATATCCACAACTGGCCAGACTCTCATGTCTGTAAGGGAGAGCCTGTGAGAGATCAGGGAGTGTAGCTAATATGTGCTTATGATGCATAAGTGGATGAGCATCGTGATGTACATGTCTCCGTGACTCACACTGTTACTTCAGCCCAAAATACGTTGGAGTTGGCTTTCCATCTCCCATCTCTCACCTCCAACTCACTTCATCACTCCCTCGTTCAAGTCAACCCACTTTCCTCATTACGCCCTGTGCTGGACACTCCTCTGCTTCCTCTCCTTCTTCCTCCTCGCCTCTGTGGCTCCGAGCACACCATTAAGGAGTCCCCAAGGTAGGCTTTAGTCACTGATCCTACAGTCATTCATCCATTGTATTCCAGAGAAGGAGGTACAATAAATGGGAGAAAAGGATAGACAAAAAGAAAAGTTCTCACACTACCCAGCCGTGTCCTGTTTGTATGATCCATGATGGATTATGATATCTGTTGTATTGTCTGCCAAAAGGAACAGACATGGGTCTGCTCTTAAATCAACCACAATGCAATGTATCACCGGCAAACTCTGAACACTGGAACTACTGATGGACTTTGGTCTTTTCACAAATATGTTTATACATTTATCTTGATTATTTAGTATTTTCCTTTGATTCATTTCAGCCCGCAAATTGGATTGAAGCGTTTTATGGTTGTTTTTAATGGCATACGGATAAAGACTTAGCCCTTATCAAAGAGTAGTTTTGGCTCATAATTGAAACGATGCATAAGTGACCCTTCGTATGTTTGATTCATATTAAAGCTGAAAAATTAAAATGGGCCAGTAAAGTGGAAAATATTTCACGAGACTCCCTTTCATCTTGGAATCCCATTCACACCTTGGAGTCAGTTTCAAGGGTCTGTTTTA
This sequence comes from Ophiodon elongatus, assembly GCA_016806645.1. Taxonomy (NCBI): domain Eukaryota; kingdom Metazoa; phylum Chordata; class Actinopteri; order Perciformes; family Hexagrammidae; genus Ophiodon; species Ophiodon elongatus. The sequence goes on along the minus strand of JACSYO010001924.1, from coordinate 3,488,070 downwards.
TGTTAATCTAATGTAAGCCTAAAAGTTTCCTTTCCTTTTTTCATGATAACCTGGTCTCTTTCTCCAGTCGCTTCTAGTCATCATCAGTTTCCGCTCATATAATGGGTTATTACTTTGACAAGGCTTTTTTAATTTATCACAAAACCACAGGCTGTCATCAATGTAGCCTGGTTTTGGAGAAAATGCCTGATTCACTTGTTAATGTTCCAGTCTGCAGAGTAATAAGCCACTGGCAGCTGGTTTGCTGTTGCATGGAATCTACTTTTTATTCAGTCTTTTTTTGGGTAGGCATTTTTTTATTTTCTCCAATCTGCAGATTAAAACAATTACAACTAAATCCCTGGATTTAAACATGTCAGTCATTGTAAGATGTGAAAATGATATGAACGTACATGTGCAGTAAGGCTGCGCATGCTGTATTCAAGAGTCAGAAACGTTCCTACTTGTTGGTTTGGTTGTGGCTCTATATGAGTGCAAACACTTTTTGTGTATGACGCTCTGCTGCTCCTTAGCACTACACTATATCAAAAGAGACACTGTGATTTATACACCAATACACAAAAGAGAAGTGGGGGGTCACTATAGACCTGTGGCCCCCTTAATGCCTAGGACCAGAGGTGCTGTCCGTCAGCCTGTCAACAGTCTGCCCTCCACATCTCCCCTTTATGGCATTAGCCATTTGAACAACCCTCCCTCAGCCCCCGTACTCTGTCTCCTCTGTCCCCGTCCTTCTCGCGTCTGCTCATTCCCCTGCCTTCGATCATGTTTCCCTACTTTGGCCAGAGCAGTGATCCCCCTCCTGCCCAATCTCCACTCCTACCCCCATGCCACATTATAGCCCAGTGCACCCGAACGACCCTGGCATCTGTGGAATTGTTTATGTTTCAAAGTTTTGATATAGCTAGGCTGTCCTTTTTAATTACCCCTCCAAACCCCGACTCCCCCTCTTGCGCCTCATCTCAAGCTCATTATCCCACCTGTTAGCCCCCTGATAGGACAAGACAAGCAAATTAGGATTTGGGGGCCAGGGTTTGCTGAAATTTGTGTGGGGTTAGGCTTGTCTCACAGTGTTTTTGGCAGGAGTGCAGCCACCCAGTTCTTGCTAGTCAAGTTCGCGTGAACTACACGTCTGCGCTTGTTGTCTGACAGATGAGTCATGCTCCCACTTTAGACTTTAGACATGTGATTTTACCCCACAAGTATGGTGAATCAACTGGAGATGCACAATACCGATACTGATATCGGGTGTCGGTGACTATTGGCTGAACTGCTATCGGATGACATTATTTTAATAAATAAGAATTCAGTACATTTATATCTATGTATTCATTTGTTACATTTTGTTTAACAATGTGAAGAAAGCAATGCTAAAGTCAAGCCAGGTGTTGCCTTCCACATAAAAGAATGATCCAAGTCGCTTCCTCACAGTGAGACATGCAGTTTATTAATCAAACACTGGTATCGGATCGGTGCTCGGTATCGGTCGATATCCAAAGCCCAGGTTTCGTTTCATTATCGGGACTGAAAAAGTCGGATCGGTGCATCCCTAGAATCAAGAGATTGATTCATTGACTTATTAATAGTTTATTACCATTAAACTGTTGCCTGAAAGGTTAGAGGCTGAGAGATTGTATGACATTGCAACTCTCCCCTGTAACCTAAGATGACCAGTGCTGAGTGTGAGATTGCCCTGTACAGTATTTCTACTAATTAAAACAAGGATATGTAATCTACACATGTGTCGCTATGTCATATATATGTGTGGTGACCTGTCTGAAACCCAAGCCTGTGGCAGGATTAAAATGCTTTGCCTCAGAAGATGGTTGATGAGGTCCAGTAAGGACTGATTGCCAAGATAGGAAGGGCCCATGGATTCATGGTATGAGAACAGTGTCTGCTACCTCATTATCACAATATTACCGCATCTTCGAGCACGCACATATGCACACCCACCTCTACAGGCCGACATGCACGTACTTAAAAATACAAACATACTGTACATGTACTCATACTTGCACTTATTAAAAGATGCAGTCTCACTTATGACACATTTAAACCCTGTAACCCCGGTCTATGCAACTGGTGTAGGACGGGAAAAGTTCCAGGGCCACACATGATCAATTAGAATTTTTTCAATTGAAATTTTTAATACATGTGAGAACTTACTAGCCGTATGCTGTTAGCAACATACGCTGAGGTTAGACTAACAAGCCTATTAGCGCGCGAGTCGCCGAGTGCAAATGAAATGCCAGAGCTGGAAAACCCGCCTGCGAGTTCCTGGTTTGCTTCAACAGCAACAGAGAGAGAGAGAGAGAGAGAGAGAGAGAGAGAGAGAGACACACACACACACACACAGTATGTACAAGGCCAGTGTCTTTTTTTAATACCACCACTACAAAGAGGCCCAGAAGTCGAACATTTTCAAGTGCTTTAAATAGTAATTAACAAATAACTTTCTTCCGCAACAAGTACCACTCTTACTACTGTAGAACCATGACTACTACTAATCCTACAGTACAATCTGTTTGTCCAACCCTTGTATACACACTTACCAAAAAAACTCCAGTAGTGACCTAAATCACAGAGCTGCCACTGCGCTTATTTTGACTCAGTTATTGTGGAAGCTTCTCCATGGTGACAAATTGTGCCAGTAAAACACTTGAGTTGCCAGGCAGAATGTTAAGTGGAAATAACTTCTTATGATTAAACCCAGTGATCTCAGAGACTGGCTTTGGCATAGCATTGGTGGAAAGATATAGTATAACACCCCATCTCAAAGTCATATTGCATACTCAGTTTAGGCCCCTGCAGGACAAAGGCCTCATCTGCTTTGACACTGTTGCTTTTTTATTCGCTTAATACCTTGTTTATTCCGAGCAGAGAGCATGTCAGATCAGCCCCACAGCGCCGCAGACAAAGCAAGCCTGTTCATTTAATCCTGTATAGTTAGCTTGACAAATACGTGTTTTAAATTTCATAGTTTTTAGGACTTCCTTGGAAATTAAAATGAATTGCTTCATGCAATATAGCCTCTATCCATCCAGACTTCATTTTCCAAGAGGCTTACCGA